>JAMKCH010052873.1:0-184882 GCA_023653785.1 Ophioderma brevispina
ACCGTTCCCAGGCCGGACGGTTGGGTCCATTTTAGTTTTCCTGCTGTTGATCATTCCTGCGTGTTTCTGCTGTGTTGTCAACATCTTTGTTTGGGCAATTTCTTGCGATGTGTCCTTGCTCATCACAGCTATAACATCTGAAATCAGCACGGCTCTGGTTACTTCCATTGAACTTGGGGTTTCGGGGCCTGAAACCTTGTTGACGCTGTTGATTGTTTTGTTGTCCTTTGATTAACTTGGACAGTCCCTTAAAACGGTTGTCAATTGAAGCTAAGAGATCTTGAAATTGAGTTTCTGTTACATAGTCTGTACCTGATTTTGGACTTGACACATCTTCACTTCTTGATTCCGTGGCTGCATGAACTACTCTAACAGCTCGTGTTTGCCCTTTCCCTACTTCATCGCGCAGGGTGAGGTACGTCTCGACAGCTTCCCTAGCCTCCTCAAGTGTTGCAGGGTTTTTCATGCCAACAGCAACTGTCATCTGCTGGTCATTGAGCCCCTTTATGAAGTGGCGAAGAGCTATAGTCTCCCTTGTATTCACATCTGCAGTAGGGTAACCTTTGAGAACTAGGTGTCTGATGTCAGCTGTGTACTCCGAGAGTGGTTCTTTTGGTGCCAGTTTCTTGTTTTCTAAAAGTGCCAAGTAGCTATTGGGTGAACGTCGTTCTCCATAGCGTTCTTGCAAGGCTTTCTCAAGAAGATCTACGGAGCTGAGGATTTCTGGAGAAAGTACAAGAAAAGCATATTCAGCTGCAGCATCTTTAAGGCTGCTGAGCAATCTAAATCGCCTCTCCTCGTCTGTCCACTTACATGCATTAGCGAGACTCTTGAATGGCTTTATGAAGCTTTCCCAGGATCTTGTACCATCAAACTGGTTCTGTCGTGGCATTGGTACACTTGGAGTTTGACTGCTAGACCTACTTATAATTTGAGAGGCAGTCAGGCTATCAGCAGACTGTTCCACCATATCAATTTCAGGTTGAACTTGTGCTTGACTTTCTGGTTTTCCTTTAGGAGGGGCGCATGCATCAACGAGTGACGTTGAATCTGATGTGCTTTCCACTTCAACTGCTTCTGTAGCTGGCGAGCTGAGTTGTAGAGCTGCAGTAGCACCTGGCATATCGGCAAGGCACCCATGGTCTTTATCTGTGTCCATTTGTTTCTTTATCTTCTTTAGTTCTTCCCTTAACTGTGCTATCTCCTTTTCTGCCATTTCCAGTTTCATCTCAGCATCCCGTTCCATCTCTGCTGCTCTTACTGAGGCTCTAGTTTTTTCTTCTGCTCGGCATCTTGTCACTTTAGGTAGCATGTTTGTTAACTTTCTTTTAACGTGTTAAAGTTCTATATCCCGCCGCAAGTCACCAGTGTTGCGTTCTTCGGAACGGCAATATTAATTACTCAGAAGACAAATCGCATAAGTTAAAGTTGTGATTCCTTTATTCAGTACTACATGTACAGCGTGGCATAGATTGTGTCGTACATGAAGTCAAAGACTAGATTCCCTGATTCTACAGATCTCAGTACTTATATAGTTATATGCAAATTAACGGCTCAATCCTAAATGAGTGCTCGATATTACATCATGAATAACTCGGGCCTAATTAGAGGAAAACTTGGCACTCATCAAATTAATAGAGAAAGGGAACTCATAAACATCAGAGTGAAGGTTGCTCAAAGCAATTAGAGTGGGTCATCACATTCAATTAGAGCCAAGGCTCCTCAAAGCAATCAGAGTGAAGGTTACTCAAAGCAATTAGAGTGGGACTGGGACTATTACATCATACCTAATTAGAGGAGTGAGTGTGTTTGAAACATAACCAAGGTTACTCATGACAAATAGAGTAGAACATAAAAATTCAGGCCAGCTCACTTTATGGGCTATAATAGGATTTGAGTGCTCTAATTGGATTGAGTAGGGGTCATGAAAGTCATCTTATTAGCATAACTGGGGAAACTGGGGAACTCAACAGTATTTACTATTTTTTTATGCATACGGCCCAAGGCCCCGGCCTGGAGCTGAGCATGCTGAAGTGGGCCCATGTGGAGATCAAGAGTACTAAATGGTTCTAAAGATCATATTTAACAATATTTGTCAATTCAAAACACTTTAATACCAAAAGAATGTGTCTTCATTTTACATTTCCACAGGCTTTTCAGCTCTCAGATGTCAAAAATCACAAAATACAGGGTTTTTCATATTTTTACATTTTGATTTTTTTCTGGTGAACCCTACCTCCTATTTTTCATTTTTTCTGCAGATTATGAAGCAGCGAGTTGCTCATTTCATAATTTCCTTGCTGTGGGTATCATAGAAATACCCATAACTCAAGATATGGTCAATTTTCCCCCAAAAATGTGTTAAAATCATGTTTTTTGGGAAAAATGCTGTTGAACGGGGGGGGGGGGGGTGGAAAAGTTGGAGCTTCAGACATCAAATTTTCTTACCCCCCCCCCTTTAGGTTCGAAATTTTGTTTGATCCGGGGGGGGGGGTTCTTAGTTGAAAAGGGGGTACGGGGATGGTGCGTCCGAGAAGGGTTTGTCATTTTCAGCACAACAGCGATTTGGGGGCAATATTGAAACGGGCCCTTTTTCTTGGCAAATGGCATTTAAGGGTTGCATTATCTCGTTGCAAGTGATTTTCCAATGGTCAATCAGGTATGAAGAACGCATGCAAACCACGAGTTTGAAAAAATAGTGCTGCCAGAATAGCTCAAAATACATTTTAACAGTTAGTTTTCTCTGGCAGCTTCTGGGGTTTCGCCCCAAAAACCCCCACCAAAAGGGCAGGTTATAAAATGGGTAGCAAATCAATGTAATTATAAATTTTAAAGATTACTTTTTAAACTCAATCGAACCAGTATAAGACCATGCCCTTTGCTGCGATAAATGTTTGACCTTTAGCCTATTTTGCCGTATCTCCATAACGATGCATTTTACAGATACGGTCATCATAGCACTTTTTTACTCCTTGTTACCACACGAACAATTTGAGCTATACTAAACGTTCTTTGGACCATTATTTAAAAAAAATATACCCCCTGTAGAAACTTACCCCCCCCCTTCTGTGGAAATTGCCGACATTTTCCAGAGGGACATGTAGGCTAAAAACCTAAAGGTCTTTGATCAAATCAATTTTTTAAAAACAAAAGACATTAGTAATTCACCATTGAAGAGCGTGTGATTATGTTGATAGGGATGTATTTTGCAAGATTTAAACCAAAATTAGCGAATATAGTATTAAAATTATTGGCGATAAATTTGTGGGTCATTATTTAAGACATCATTAACATTTTAAAAAGTTTTGGGAAGTGTACGTTGTACATTTTATGACCAAAAAATATTGTTAAAATCCCATTGAGTCGTTTAATATTATGTTCCTGTTCTGTTATTTCTTTGTATAATAATTATTTTTAGCAGCTTTGTAAGTTTGTTCCTGTAACTAAATAATATGATTAATTTGATCCATGTTGAGGGACGATTAACAAAGTTATTGTATATAAACTATGCGTTGCAGAGTGCATAAGTACGTACAGGCTTTCTGTGAAATCTTTCGACGGCGGGATTTGTTTCGTTTGCGTGTTTGAAAGGAAAATTTAAATTGTAAAAAATTACCGCATCAGAGAATTTATTAAAATGTATGATATGCACTACTTCGACAATATATAGGTTTTACCAGTAATTTTGCACGGTGTAACTTATTTTAATAAAACAGGACAATTTGAATTTATCTGAAATGCGAATCGCGAGAACAATCAAAACCAATTAATTATTTGTAAGCGTGTCCGCTTGGCGATGGCTACCAAATAGAAAGGCGATTTAGTCTTTCATAAGTGATTTTAATAACCGTGTTTTTCATATTCGCCGAGTGTTTCATTAAAAGCTGACTCAGAGATTTCGAAATATATTTTTATTAGTAATTAAATAAATTATCTTGAACTAAAGATGTCACCTAAAATGCTGTAATTCCAAAGTTAGGGATGAATCGGATTTTCCGTTTTCATGCAGTAAAACATTGATGCACAGTATAACAGTACATATATATAATTAGGACCCCGGAATTTGTAACAAAGTTGTGATTTTCTTTATGAATGGACTTCGATTTGAGCTATTTCACACAATGATTAGCATATGGAAAAGCCTTGTATGATATGGGCAAAAAACGATTATTTGAAAATTGAGGGCGCTCTCATCGGGAAATCTCTGAGTCAGCCTTAAATGGATTAAGGGTTTACTTCATGACAAGTACTCACCGGCCATACCATATAGCTAATTTCGTTGGAGACGGTTAAAGTAATTTTATTGAGGCGGGATCAGGGTCATAACTCGGAGCTCATTCGGTCGGGGATCATCCGCCGGTAAGGTGGAATTTAAGAGCAATGCGGCGGGGAGCATCTCGGTAAGGTGGGAATAAGAGCATTCGGTTCGGGGATCATCCTCGGTTTAAGGTGGGAAGTAATTAACAGCATTCGGTCGGGGATCATCCTCGGTAAGGTCGGAATTATGTGTATGCTCGATACGACACTGGGCCGGGTCGTGTATGCTCGGATTACGACCCGGGCGCCAGGGACATGGTACGCTCGGACAACGACTCGGACCGGGCCTTGTACGCTCGACATTCATCCTCGGTAAAGTCGGAAATTAAGAGCATTACGGTCGGGGGGATCCTCTCGGTAAAGTCGGATTTAAGAGCATACAGTCGGGGATCATCCTCGGTATAGTCGGGTAGAGATACGGTCGGGGATCATCCTCGGAACGTCGGGGGAATTAAAGAGCATCGGTCATAGAGCGGATGAAAGTACGGATTCAGAGCATACTGGTCGTTTAGCCGGTATGAAAGTTCGGGTGAAAGCTACGGGTGAAAAGGTTGGGTGAAAGCTCGGCGTTGAAAGTTCGGGTGAAAGCTGGGGTGAAGAGTCGGGTGAAAGCTAGGGTGTGAAAGCCCGGTGAAAGCTCGGGTCAAAGTTCGGATGAAAGTTCGGATAAAAGCTCGGATGATTGAAAGTTCGGAATCAAGCTCAGAATCAAGAGCTACGGGTCATAGCCGGATGAAAGGCTCGCACGATCACATTCGAGCGTACATGGTATGCTCTAATTGATTCTCTGATGGATTCACTGAATGATTGCTCTGATTGATTCTCTGATGATTTCTGTGGTTTATTATTTCAACTTATAGCTGCCTTTTGAGAATATATGTGTTAAACTTAACAGTCGGGTAGACGTTTCATGGAGGAAATTCCATGATGCAAATGAGGTATCATTGATTCGCCATGCGCTGTATGACGTTGTGCAAGTTAGAAGCGACTGACGACATGAATGGCAGTACCTCCTTGCATCAATGGGAATTATATATGGAACGTCTACCCATTTCGGAGGACTGTATTACACGCGATTGCGTTCGCAATGTGTGTAGGGTACGCACGAGCGCTCACAAGTGTTCTAGGGCATGCAATCTGTTCGCAAGTGTAATAGGGCACGCATTCGTGTGCGCAAATATTTACAGGTTCGCAAGTGCGTTCGCAAGTGTTCTAGGGTACGCACGCATATTAGCAAGTGTAATAGATACGTACTCGTGTGCGCAAGCGTTTACAAATACGCATTCGCAAGTGTTTTAGGGTACGCACGCGTGTTAGCAAGCTGGAGTACACACATGCGCTTGTAAGTGTTTTAGGGTACGCACGCGTGTTAGCAAGCGTAATAGGGTACGCATACGTGTCGCAAATGTTTACAGGTACGCACGCATGTTCGGAAGTATTTTAGAGTACACGCGGGTCGCAAGTGTTCTTGGGTACGCACATACGTTTGCAAGTGTATTAGGGTATGCATGTACGCACGTGCGTTTGAAATTGTTTTAGAGTTCGGACGTGCATTTGCAAGTGTTATAGGGTACGCACATGCGTTTGCAATTGTTAGGGTATGCTCGCGTGTTGTCAAGTGTAATATTGTACGGATTTGTGTGCGCAAGTGTTTAACCCCATAATCGGGCTTTTTGGACCCATCTCACCGCTGGGGGGGGGGGGGGGGGGGCCCCCTAGTATCTCGGAAACGGATTGATGAACTATCATATGTCTGGTATCAATGGATAGCTATGACCCTCCCGAGTCCATTGATATCAAAAAAAGTACAAACATGTCTTGTATGGCGTCACAGTGACGTCAAACATGGCGTCATACAAAAAGGCGAAAAATCTTTAAAAATCGCAAAATTCATGGTTTTTCACCATTTTTTCAAGCAAAAGTTTGAATTTTTGGCCATGAAGTTTGCGCACACATGCTCTTACTACAAATAAATCAAATAAATAAGATAAAACATAGTGTAACTGTATCCTTAGCAAAAAAAACTGGATTTCTTCTGTTCCGTGTAATTTCAATGGGAAATAGCTTTTCTTCGCACGCAGTTCGCGATTACGTAACGCCGCGTCATAACTGTAGGCCCGATTTTGTTCAAAAGGGTCTTAAATCGAGCACAAGGCTTCAAAGAAAAAAGTCAATTAGTTTCGGCGTGAAAAAATAACAAATAGATGAGATACAACAAAAATGTCGAGGGGCGGATTCCACCCCCCCCCCCCCCGGGGGGCCTTTTAGGGTTAAAGGTACGCATGTGTTCTGGGTGCGAACATGTGTTTGCAAGTCATGATTTTATGGGTCTTTGGGCAACAGTGAGCTGTCAAAAAGGGTTCTAAATTTAGATTTACAAACATACTTTTAATCTGTAAATGAGCCACAAGCAATTGAGCATCAATTTAGAACAGTGGATCTCTTTGTGAATCGATCCTCAATCCGTATAGTACACATAATATATTTGTTTTTGTTGTTTGTTTGTTTTTGTTTTTTCTTGCTGCTGCTGTTGTTGTTTTTCTCACAGCAAGACCAAGAAATCTCTTTTTCTGTAGGTATGTTCAAAAATTTTGGTTAGTTTTTCGGTTAAAGTTTAGAGTCTTTGGGTGACTGTGAGATGATGAAAATGGAAGGGATCCTTAGACCTTGAATTGTGAATCAATCGATGGAGTACCTTGGATGCACTTGAGCATCATTTGTTTTTATGTCAAAGCATATCAACAACCCAATTAGTGCTGATCGGTTGGCGTCGGGATAGCGATTAACATGCCCCATGTCACTGTGGAAAATGCTGTAAATAGCGTAAAATTACCGAATCCGCAAAAATAGCCTTAATAGTCTAGTGGGTAGAAGGGGTGTTCGTGCACCCCCCTGAAATAAACTTCTAATCAATGTCACTATATCAGAAAAAATGCGTAGTAAACGATTAGCTATGTTAAAAAATAAAAAAGTGTCCACGTATCATTTTTATGCAAATTTATGCAAATTAGTATCGCCATTACAGAAAAATACAATTTTCGATATATCTCAGCCAATACTGTTGATAAATGAACAAATGAGGTGACTGGACCTATGTTTTGAGGGTCAAAGATCAAGATGGAACCATTTTGAAAATTACCAGATGTCCCCATGATGACGTAATATGCAAATTAGGGGTCGCCATTAGCTGAAAATCCAATTTGGTTATATCGTGGCCAATATTCCACATACCTGCCCACATAAGATGACGAGACCTATGTTTTTAGGGTCGAGGATAATTGAAAAGGCACTCATAAATTATGTTTATTTGTCATTAACATGTTCACCTGCAAATACTAAGACTATGCAAATTAGGGCCTTCAATGTCGATAGTCTCGTTTTGTAGGTAATTATAAGAAATGGCCAGTAAATTGAGACTTCTGGACATATACTTGTGTAACCTTTCTCTGTAAATTCAGGTATGGAATGATACAAGACTAATGCGAGACTAAATACTGTGTTGTTATCATGCCGAAAGCATTGTATCCATATGTGTATCCATGTGTATGTAAAACCCTCATGTTATTTAAGGAACTACAGGAGAAAAATGAAAAAATCACTGGCCAAAGACTGTTGATAAAATCATCCCAAAAACAAGAGTATCCACATTTGACTTAAATCTGTACTGTAGACAGATTTACTTTTTAAAAAGCATAAGCATTAGAGAGTTTTACCCCCACCCTCAGTAAATTTAAAGGAACTGCAGGATAAAGATTGGAGCAGCTTAATATGGAGTGACATCTCTGGCAATCATAAAGGAACATTTATCGCATGCGATCAGTCTGTGATCAGATAACTAACTGTGATCAGCAAAAAACTATGATCTTGAAACGAGTTGGATATCGTCGTTGTTGGGAGATAATACACAACCGGAAGTATCGACTTCCAAAGAGCATCGACCCCCCCCCCCCCCTTCGAAGCTGTCGTCCGGTGGTGGACCCATCTTCCCACCAGAATTTATTTTCACTTTGACAAAGTAGAGATTAAGCGTTCCCCAAAGCACCCTCAATGTAGGATACTCCATGGAGAGCAAAGGGGTGGGAAGAGTCACGGGCCCAGGAAATGGGGTCGGGTTCAAACTTTCGCGAGGTCAAGATGTCGCTCCCGTTCGTAATTTTCAGCAGGCTTTCCATGAATCCATAGACCTTCCTTGGCCTCTAACACCCAGTTGGACAACATAGAACTGGATTCTGATAAATATACCTGCTGACCATATCCAGAGTTCCTCTGCATGGTAAATAGCTTGTGTAAAGATGGGACTTAGAGATAAGTGCAAGTTTAAAACATCTACGGGCAAAGACCTGTACGTGGCCGTGCCAGAGGGGACAACGGAACTCGGGTCTCAGATATAATGTTCCAAAGCAAGCATCTTACAATGATTCTGCACCGGTTTGGCCAATATGACAGTCATGATTTTGTTTTGAGTTAAAAAACAGCCTGGTCAAGGCCTTGGTCAACGGAATCAACATAGGCCTTTCAAAATAGACTCAAATTATGGTCAGAAGGACAACACTATTCCACTTGCAATGGATAACTTGAAACAAATCTCTACTAATGTACATGGCAGAAACATTGTCAACAGTGCTTCAGGGATCACGATACAGCCACCAAGTGCAAAACGAGTTCGAAAGCCATAACGACAATAATTTCTGCCGGGGGTAGATAAGTTGGAGGGTCAGCTTAGCTTGAAAACGCAACACACCAGAAATCCCCCACCACTTCACTCCACACGCATGGGCCCAAAGTTTCTGATGGCTCATCATTCACACCATTTTTGAGAATGACACGATACTATATTCTACCATATGCAAGAATATTTTGTGTATGGCGTTTATCAGGTTTATTTGCAGCAAGGCAAGATTCCCGTGCCTGGATTAGGATGCTTTATCTCTGCAACTGGGACTCCCCACCCCAGAAAAAAATCATAACTCAGGGTCTATGGACTCGTTGTGAAAGCCTGGCATAAAATATCGCACACCTTGACACATGTCAAGTTTTCCAGGAGTGTAGCTTCAGAAACAGTTATTCCAAAATGCAACTGCAAACTTTTTGGTGATGATTACCTTTGTAAAGGAGATATGGTCTTTCATTGGGTCCTGATGTAAGGCGTTTCCGTTTCTAGAAGCAGCGTAGTTTTCGTTTCATATCACACACACACACACACACAAACACACACCTACTTCAGAGCCCACACACACACAAAAGCAAGGGGGTAACAAAGATACAGGCAAGAATCTCACTCTCTTTGAAGATATGAGATCAAATGTCTACAAAACTTACAAATACTTTCTGGTTGGCGGCGGGCCATACGAACATAGTCGTTTATTTGCCTCTTTGTTTTATTGATACAATATGGTAGGCAAATGACGGATGCGTCGAAGACCGAAGATCCTTTCCTCACATTTTCCGGACGATTTCTTTGCTTGATTACAACATGTCAATGTCTAGGTATGTGGAATATTGGCCAAGATATACCAAATGATGGATTTTTTGAGGTAATGGGCGGACCCTTTAATTTGCCTTTTTGATGTCATCATGGAAAGATCTGGATCTTTGTACCCTCAAACATAGGTCCAGTCACCTTACTTGTTCATTTATCAATAGTATTTGTTGAGATATATCGAAAATTGTATTTTTAGCTATGGCGCCCCTATTTGCATTTACGTAATCATGGGACATCTGGTAATTTTCAAAATGGTTCCACCTTGATCTTTGACCCCAAAACATAGGTCCTCATCTGATTGTTAATTTTATCAACGGATTGGTTGAGATATATCGAAAATTGTATTTTAGCTAATGGCGCCCCTAATTTGCATATTACGTCATATGGGGACATCTGGAATTTTCAAAATGGTTCCATCTGATCTTTAGACCTCGAAACATAGGCCCAGAGGAAAACCTCATTTGTGTCTTTATCAACAGTATTGGCCTGAGATATTATATATCGAAAATTGTATTTTTAGCTAATGGCGACCCTAACTTTGATATTACGTCATCATGGGGCTATCGGTAATTTTCAAAATGGTTCCATCTGATCTTTGACCCTCAAAACATAGGTCCAGTACCTATTTGTTCATTTATCAAAACAGATTGGTTGCAGATATATGAAATTGTATTTTAGCTAATGGCGACACTAATTGTGCATATTACGTCATATGGGGAACATTCTGCGTAATTTCTCAAAAAAATGGGTTCCAGCTTGATCTTTGACCTCGGAAACATAGGTCCAGTCACCTCATGTGTCATTTATCAACAGGATTGGCTGAGATATATCGAAAATTGTATTTTTCTGTAATGGCGATGGCTAATTTGCGAAATTGCATAAAAAATGGTACGTGGGGGGACACTTTTTGATTTTTTTTAACAAGCTAATCGTTTTCTACGCATTTTTTTGATATAGTGACATTGATTAGAAGGTTATTCAGGGGGGTGCACGAACACCCCTTTCTACCCACTAGACTAGAACCGCGTTCCACCGAAACCACATCCCCTAAGGATGATCGCCTGTCGCCACAAAAACGCAAACCAATATGATCTAAGACTATGTAATTGCAAGTCATCCTTTGCGGTCATTGTAGCGGAAAAGAATTGGAGGACAACCTTCAGGGAGGTCAGAGCTGTCCCGTCAAAGTCGGAAGGTGGGGGAGGGGGGTGGTGGCACCTTCCTATACTTACTGTGTAAAATGCCAAATCGGTACTGTAATGTTAGGTATGATACTTACCGTAAAACAAATATTTTGTTTCTATTATTTGAGAGCTTAATTCAGGGTATGCTTACTCCTAGCCCCCATCATTGCCAAATAATACCAATTTTTTTTTATTGTTTGCTTGCGAAAATGAATGGCAAAAAGGGTCGAAAAACATTTGATCTTGGCGATTGCTTACAAATTTGCTTAAAGAAGGCTTTCAGTTAGACGTCACTATGACGTCGTATTGTTAACCTGCTATGTTGCTACTTTATTTGAAGAAAGAGCATGTAGCTACAACTGATACCAAACAAGGTGAGATTGTCGCTAATGCGAAAAATCAGGGCGGGTGGTACCACTCCTGGTCGTGAACGTAGTAAGAAAAAACCCTGTTGGACGAGGGTAAATTGCTCAAAATTCCACAAAGTGCGAGACTTTGCAATTCAGGCAACTTGACGCGATTTGGACGTTGTGTCCTTTTTGAAACGGCCGCTTCTCCAGACGCGGACGATTATGGAAGAGCATTCAGACACGGGCAGAGATGGAACAAAGGATCTTACAATATGGAAAAAAAATGGTACACTTTGTCCGATTAGCGGAAAATCGACCCCCACTCCGCCAAAGCAATATTGATCCGAGTCATGTTGTCAGCAGCCTCGCCAGGTCCCCCAAATTGATTGATGGGGAGTGGGGGAGAATTTGGTAAAGGGGAAGACCTCTGCTTTCTAAAGAACATGAGTTACCCAAATTCGATCTCAGTTTGAACATGGGAATGGTGCCAATATGATTGCATTTTTAATGTTTATTCCAACTATTTTTTTCTATGATTGTAGTTTGGAACGAGGAACCTCAACAGCTAAATCATGGGATCTGATGAGCATCGAGTAAGGGATCCATTGCAGATTGCTCAGGATCAGGAAGCAGTTGGTCAGGAGTTATTGGGCCTCTCCATAGTACATACTGGTAGAAACGTGTAAGAGCTGGAACTGCTATGCGGGTTCCAAAGCTGGTTCTCTGCGACTTTGGTCTCTCACCTGTTCACAACTGACCAAAGACGCAGGTATACGGTAATGGGATTTAACATCTAATTGGACTCCCACTCACAAGTACTGGGAACGATAGTTAAGCAGATAGTGGTAACAATTGTGCATTTTGTTATAAAAGCATCAAATTGGCAGAGAGGTAGAGAATTACATTTGGAAACAATTGGATATGGAACCACCTGCTCAGGTCAAGTTCAAGGTCACCTAGAGGTCACAAAAGATCAAATGAGGTCAAAATACATTAAATGATGCAGAATAGGTCTAAAATAGCAACAATATGTATGAAAGAGGTAGATAATTAAATTTGGGAAACAATTGGATATAGAACCACCTGCACAGGGTCAAGTTCAAGGTCACCTAGAGGTCACAAAAGATCAAATGAGGTCAAAATACATTAAAAGATGCAAACTAGGTCTAAAATAGCCACAATATGCATGAAAGAGACAATTAAACTTGAAAATAATGTTTTACTGTTATATAAAGAGTGTTTAATGAATATAAAAATGTGTTTTATAAATAAAAGGGTGTTTAAGCTTAGGCCTAATATCCGCAAATGATACAATTTGGAAATTAATATGCCAATCAAAGACAGTTACTAAGAGAAAGGTGGTGGTCCTCAGAGAATTACATTATAATGGCAAATTTAAGTAAACAACACATCTGGTGTGTGAGATACAGATCTAGGTCAAGGGTCATATCAGTGGTAATGTAGGCCTAATTTCATCTACTTGTATTCCCCTTGAATGCTATGTGAATTCTCTTATAATCGCTCACTAGTCCCATCCTGCTGGTGCGTATATTGACTGATTAACTCAGTCAAAAGAATCACTGACCAAGACACTTTCTAGGGTGCACAGCGTTTGGACTCTAATGACCTCTATGTCACCTTTGACCCTGTTATGCACATGTCTCTGCCAAATATTTTAAATTGATGTAAAATGAAATCTTCATGTATTCTTTTTGGGACAAAAAAAGAGGTACAGATCGATAGACGGGGCCACGTCTTATTTTCGGAAATCGACGAAACGAAACAGGCTCAGTGCACCCATTGGATTACACGCTCTATTCCATCAGAGTGTAAAATGTACGATCACAGAATAAGCGTGTAATCCAATGGGCGCACTGAGCCAGGTTCGTTTCGTCGATTATAATAAGCCTGGGACGCCCTGTGTTTTTTCTATCATTATTTGATAACATTGAAATGCATGGCAAGTACAAAGATTTCAACAAATTCTGCATGAAAAAGGTTTTTCTACATAGTCATCTCTCGTGCATTCGTCATAAAAAAGGCATTTAATCAAATCCAATGAGTTCGTAAACTCATAAAGAGACACAATTGAATTCTAAACATGTTTCAACTGTGCCTGATATAATAGGATATTGAGTCTATAATGGTTTGACAAATTTGTCTACACAATGTGGAATGTGTAGTACACATTCCACATACTGGTTGGCTCTATTAAGCACTTTCAAACATGTGTAATGTCGAGCAGTGGGCGCACTTTATATTTTCTTCACTGACATTTATCTAATGAACAATACAAGGTTATGGAGAGTCAGAGTGCCATATCATCGTCACTTTTGACTATCGAGTAAATAGGATCTTGCACTGTTTTCTAATCAAAATTGGACCCAAAACCGGGTAAATGTGACCAGAGTCTTGGCAAATAGGACTATATTCTGGTCAATTTTACCAGGCTTTCCAGTCAAATTTGACTGATAACAGTGTAAGATCATATTTGACGAGGCATTTTTAAAGGTGCATCATGCTTGGTATAAAGAGAAAATCCTAAGTTTCGTTAACACTATGAACCCGCACCCAGGGTGCTTAAACACCAACCCTAACACTAACAGTTTTCGGCTTACATAACATAACATAAACAATTAGCATTTGTATGGCGCTATTCCATCTAGATCATAGCGCAAGTGATACAGCCACATATTAGCATGGAAAAAGGTGAGTCTTAAAGATTACAACGAAATTGAGATATATTGCCAGTTTCTCTTATAGTACGAGGGAGATTGTTCCAAGACTGTGGACCAGCGACGCTGAAAGACTTTTGCCCTACGACCTTGTTTGTTCTTGTTACATTAAGGCGGGTAATGTCTTGAGCAGAACGCAGAGTTCTTTGAGGAGCATATGGCGACAGCAGATTAGATAAATAAGCAGGAGCAGTATTGTTCATGCACTTAAAGACAAAAAGACAGAGTTTAAATTGAATCCTTTCCCTTATGGGCAGCCAGTGAAGTTCTTTAAGTGCCGGGGTTATATGGTCCCTCTTGGATATGGAGCATACCAGCCGGCAGCATTGTTCTGCAATCTTTGAACCCTGTTCAATTCATATTCTGTAGCACCGGAAAGAAGAAGATTACCGTAGTCAAGACGAGAGATGACTAAAGCCCTGACCACACTATGAAGAGTTTCTTTGTCCAAGTATTTCTTTATTCTACTACGGATGTTTCGTAACTGGAAGTAGTCGATTGACAGAGACTGGATGCCTGTTTAGTCATAGTCATATTTGCATCAAAAATGACACCCAAGTTACGAACAGACTGCGTTGGTTCAATACGCGCATCACCGATTATCAGTGACACAGGTGGCAGTTTCTGAAGAAAATATGGTGATCCAAGTGTAATGAATTCTGTTTTGCTCTCGTTTAATTTAAGCTTGTTACGAGTCATCCAGTTTTGAATTTCAGAAATACAAACTTGAAGCTTCTCAATAGCATGTTGCATTGCACCAGGTTTTTTTGGATCAAAAGAACAGTACAACTGTGTGTCATCTGCGTAGAGATGAAAGTCCAAACCATGACGACGGATGATATTACCAAGGGGAAGTGTGTAGATGATAAACTTTAAGGGGCCTAGGATAGAACCTTGTGGCAGTCCATAATCTAAATCAACGGGATCAGAGTAGTTGTTGCTTAGGTCACTTACAGAGGAGTTTAAATTGGGAGGCAATTTCCTTAATGACACATATTTGATTGTTTAAAAGTGCTTTAAAAATTATCCAAAAGAAATTAGCTCAAAATCGCATTAATAGCATTCCGATCGTTTGTGGACCCCGAATACCTGGAATTGTATCACTTTGATGAAAGGCCGTATCTACTCATTGTCGTCCTGAGATTTCAGTCTTTAATCATTTCTTCTCAAGAGAGAGGCCAAATACTGATATTTTTATGGTAGCCATTAACGATAGCACAGTAAAAAGAATAGGACGTTGCAATTACAAGTGCATTATCCACTTCTAATACACAAAACCACAAGTTGTTCCATGATACAGAACCCAGGCATCATTATTAAGTAGACAACACGATAAATCGACATAAATTGGAACAAGCCCCTTTAAGTACAGCAAAATGAGTTGAAGATGACATAGTCGCAATAATAAACATGCAGAAGAAATAACCCAAGCCATAGTCTTACAAAGCTGTTCTTCCGAATTTGAATTCTTAACAGTTTAGGATTGAATTGGCAATGTATGAACTTAGTTTTGATTTGGGGATTGTTAATTAAAAACACAAATGGTGCATTGTTTTTGAAAAAAAAAATAGATAAAATAAATACTAGGGCCTATATGCTCCTCTTGTTTATTAAAAGTTGACCAGGAACCACAAGGTTGCATAACTCTAACACATTATAAACATTTTCGGGATCTATTGTGACATACATTTTGACTTAATCAAAAAACGGTCTTCTTCATCAAAAGGGACCAAGGAGATTTTCTGAGGATACAAATAAATTTGCACTATTGTTTATAGAATACCAACCGAGGACAGTTTCGAAGGTTTATTGAAAAAGAAGAAAACCAAAAAAAAAAAAATAAGTTTGAAATTGCATGCTGTCCTGATGGCCTCATTTATCTGTCATGCACGACAGAAAATAAAAGTCATCTAATACATGAAGATGGCTTTTCGCTAGTCCCTCCAGGTTTGATGAAATATTGGTAAAATTGTGGAAAAATGGGGAGCATATTTTGCGGAAACGTCCTCTATCTCTTAAGCTTATACATTAAAGGTGCATTTTGTGATTCCCACACTCTCTAAATGTAAAACAATTGAAAATTTCACTCCCCAAAAGATAGAAACTACAACCACTCAAAATACATGTTTGGTACTTAAAAGGAGCGAATTTCAACTCAAGGTGAAAATCACGTCCAAAGTGGTGGATTTCCACTCGTTTTATGTTGTCCCTTCGTTTAACTCCTCAAAATTGTTGTCCTTCATTTACCTCCTCAAACGAGTGGAAAAAACCACTCTTTTTGGAGTGATTTTTGCTCTTTTGAGTGGAATGCCCTCTTTTAAGTACAAACCACTTGTTTTGGAGTGGTTTACAAGAGTTCATTCTTTTAGGGAGGGAACTTTTCACTCTTTACATTTCGAGAACAGCACCTTCCATTTTGTATTCAGACGTAAAGCTTTTCACAAATTTGAGTTGATCCCCGAAGCGTGTGGGTTTTGTGTTTTGAGCAAATGCTTTGTTGCCCACGATCCCCTAGGCTATTGTGCTGTAATTTCTGTCCGTAAATATGGACATAAAATACAAAATTGCAATTTCTTATCAGATGTACAAATTTTCACGTAAGATTTGGTAACACATGGATACTAGGGCACGGTTTCAGATCAATATAAATATCTAAACTTTTATCGAGGTAAATTGGGGGGAGGACAACACTCACTGGGGAGTGCATTTCTGTCAATTCTACAAGTCAAATCACATTTTAATCCCAAAAAGCCCATTAATGGTAGTTAACATTTTAAAGGGGGGAAATCATAGTGCTGTGTCATTAGTAAATTAGTGGCATGACTACATAATTGGATCAAGAGGGGTAACAGGTCAAATATAGGCCAGTGTAGAACATACCACAGCGGTACACATTTTAAGAATCTTGATTTTTGAGCAGAAGCACCATTGAGTACAATGGGCTCGGTCGTGCGCAAACCATAATCAGCAAATTTATCCCATGTATATTTATGCTATTGCACAATAACGAATAAACACTTTCAAAGTCTCAACCTTGAATGAATCGCCGGGTGAAGTTAAAACAAGGGTCTCATGAGTGAGGAACTGACATATTATATAACTGGTTAATATACTTCATACTTCACTGATTTAAGTCTTAAAACATTCGTCATCTTAGTAGGAATTCCTTGCAATGCAAACAACAGAATTTGGGTCTTACACGGAATGAAAGGTCTTTTATATTAGTAAGGGCATAAAGAAGTGATAAGTTTTCATTCACCTCAGGTATCAAGGAAAAACTGACTCCATACACACTGTTAATGTAAAGTAGAACCTTTTATACGTATGGCCCACTAAATGTGAAAATGGGGATTTTTTTTGTAAGGAGTATTTTTTAATTTAATTGTCATGTCAGTATTCATCATATACAACATATATCAACTCAGGGTACCAAGTATGGTAGTTAAAATGCATAAAAATGATGTATTTATCACAAAGGTAAATGACCTCAATGACCCCAAATTACACTTGTTTTGACCTGAGATGATTGACGTGACGTGGTTCCACATCTTAAAATAAGTCAGTATTTAATTTAAACATTTATGCCAAGTTTCATGCTTTAAAAGAAATGCACAATTCCTTACAATATGATGGTCACTACTGCTTAACCTACGAGACTATCTTAGTGACTGATTGTTTACGTTCCAAAAGATCGATGTTTTGGTTGAATTTGAAGGCGAAAAAGTGTTGCTCATTTTGCGATCTTTCACTTTTCTGAAGAGTTACTTATAAAAAGAGTAGCTGAATCCCTTCTGCAAAAATCTCTACCGAAGCTAGCATGTCAAGGAATATCAGAAATAGGCGAAATTTAGATCGTACACTGACATGCAAATTCAATATTTTCATGACTGTGACTGTTGACCTCGAAAAGAGGTCAACAATCAGTTCCACAGTGTCAATCGTTCCACGTATCTCAGCATATCAAGCGACGATTCGAAGGGGTACGTCTGCTAGTCGGAATTTTGAACTAATTATGATTAGCCTGTACCACAGACTTCTATTTATAACACTAGATAGCGAACGCCAGCTCAAAAGCCGTAACCATCTTTTCCCGCAGTGCGTAGTTATTTCCATAGCGTGGTGTACCAATTTTAATATTCATATATTCCCTGATTTCCATAATCTGGTGTACCAATTTATTCATATATTCACGCATTTGTATAGAACGATGTACCATTTCCAGGCCAACAGGTTACGGCGCGTGCGTGTGCGTGTACGCGTGAGAGTTTCGAATGGATGACCGTAACGAATATTTACACAGATTTCTATTTATAACACTAGATAGCGAACGCCAGCTCAAAAGCCGTTACCATAGTTTCAAGAAGTTGAAGTACTTATTTCCATAGCGTGGTGTACCAATTTATTCATATATTCCCTGATTTCCATAGCGTGGTGTACCAATTTATTCATTATATTCAGCATTTGCATAGAACGATGTACCGTTTCCAGGCCAACAGGTTACAGCGCATCCGCGTACGCGTGCGAGTTTCGAATGGATGACCGTAATGAATATTTATAATTTTCAAAACACGGTTAAGTTGGCCGCCTATTCTTCAACACGAGCGTACGGCATCTCCTTTTATTCTGTATCTATGAATATTTATAATTTTCAAAACACGGTTACGATGCCCGCCTATTCTTCAACGCGGGCGTACGGCATCTCCCTTTATTAATATCTATGGCCTGTAGATGAGGTCTTGGATAGTCAGAGCCATGAAGCGAAGCCCAAGGCGCAGAGAACCAGCGTATGCGGGTTCCGTGCGTGCTTACCCTAAACATTTGCGAACGTGCGTACCCTAAAAAACTTCCAAACGCGCGTGCGTACTCTAAAACACGTGCGAACGCACGTGCGTACCATAAAACACTTGCTACGCGAGTGCGTACCCTAAAACACTTCCGAGCGCGCGTGCGTTTCTTTAAACACTTGATCACACGAATTCGCACCAAATTAAATATTAATAAATAAATAGCAGAGATTTATATAGAGCCTAATGCTATTTGGCCTCTAAGCGCTTTCACAAAGGGCCGCTGATCACTGTGGCCCAACCATACCATAAACCATTTAGCATAATTTCTAGGGATGCAGCAGATCAGGATCAGCGCTTTCCTTATCAGCAAACATACACCGAGATAACCGGGACCAGCTTCCCAAATATCGCATGGGTAAATCGGGACAACCAAGCGGTTAATTTCCAGGGGAATTACAAGATAGACGAATCTTACAGGGCTCGAACGCACGCCTCCGATTGAGCTATCTTGTCCGCTTCATACAATTACACTTGCTAACACGCCTGCGTACCCCAAAACACTTGCAAACGCATGTGCATACCCTAAAACACTTGCGAACGCACTTGGGAACGCGCGTGTGTACTCTACAACACTTGGGAACGTGCGTGTGTACCCTAAAACACGTGAACACACGTGCGTACCTGTAAACACTTGTTCACACGAATATGTAACCTAATACACTTGCTTCTTCTTATCGTGTCCAAACACTGGTTCTCAAATATAATCCAGCCAGAGATGGGTACAACGTCTGGCTGCTTCACTGAATTCCGCAAGGTCCTTGTTTGTGCATTGTTCCTCCAGCAGTGGGCAGACCAAGAGATGTTTCATTGTCCGTGGTGCTGTTCCACAACCACGGGTAGTGTCTTGATCTGCTTCCAGGAAGCCCCACTTCTGCAGGAAACCTTAGATCGGCCAATTCTGGTTCTCAATCTGTTGAGGCATCGCCACTCAGCCACGAGGAGCCAGCCCAATACCAGTGGATGTTACCTGGTTGATTGCAAGTCTCTCTTTCCACAAGGCGACTCTCTTGACCTCCTTAGAGACTGTTTCAAGAGGCCGGACTTTGCCTAAGAAACTCTCTCTGGATTTAAGACGGTTGGTAGCAGGTATCAACTTATTACAGGTACTAGCGGGAGGCCCGCTAAGCTTGAGAGAGGTAAAACGGGAGCGATCACTGAAATGGAAGCGATCACTGAAACAGAAGCGATCAACTTATATACTACGCGTATACGGCGACACCAAACTCCCGTAATAATTATCCGAGTCGCAACACTTTAATAACTCAAATTCCTTTAGTTCCCGTCATATTCTGTAGATCATGTAGTTACAATTTTCTAAGGAAACGTCAATATTTAATCCCGTGTAGCGGGACGCGGCCCTGTGAGCGCCCCGGAGGACTTGCGGGTAAGTTGCAAGGGACAGAACCTTGCGTTCCTTCTGAATGACGCACGTGACCGGTAGACAGTTTTAGTATTATTACAACCAGCCTTCGCCTCGTCGTCAGATAGTACATTTACCACGTCAAGTACCGGGTTTTTGAAAAGAATGACAGAAAATTGATGCAAAAAATTTGGATCTGGGTATGGTGGCTCCCTGTAGTGATGAACGGCCACGGAAAAGATTTCGCGAGTCAGGAAAGACCTGGTGATCGCAAGGCCCCGCACCGCTTTTGATTGGGCAACTACCGTCCACCTGACTTATGAACTTTTAATTAGGGTGCAGGACCGACATATTCATTCATAAATTAATCATAGTATATATCAACAAGCATAATAATATTATATAAATGAGGTGACAATATTTGGGTGAAACATTGACCTTGTCATTCCAATTCGTACACCCGTACATTTTAAGCATCTTCTTCTCTAAAAATACTCCGTGTCATTAACGTAAAATACGTCAATACCAGAATCAAAGCGAAACAAAATGACGCGTTTTTCCATTTAACCCTGTTGTTCGTAGTTCTCATTTTCTAAATAATAAAACGTTATTATTTCATCCCATATATTTTTCGGTTTAACTTTTATCTTCAAAAGTACTAACCGTATAGTTCCTGTTATAGCCAAATTTTTTTCTCAAACTCTTCAAACTCCCAGATAAAGTTCCCGCCAACCTGAAGTTTATGACCCTCCTCTTGTTCTCCTTGCAGTTTTATTCCTTTTTCTCTGTATCCCTCAAATTTCCCCCCGAAAAATATTTTTTTAATTTTTCTCTTTCATTCCGTCTCCCTCAACCCTCTTCCCTACTCTCTTTCTGCCCGGTTCTGTATGAATATCTCTACCCTCTCTCTTACTCTATATACATGTATATGAATCAACATCCCCCTATACAAAGTGACGTTTTCTCGACCGTTCACCCAAAGACCCTTAAAAATTGCATTTTTTTTTTTTTTTTTTTTTTTTTTTTTTTTTTTAATTCTTTTATTTTCCTTCTCTGCTTTTTGCCCGGTTGTTGTGTTTCTTCATTTCTATTTTTGTCTCTAATCTGGGCCCCCTAACTCTCTCCTTTTCAATACTCTTCCATTATTCTTCTCTTTATTTCTGTATGATCTCTCCCATCTATCTTTTATAGGCCCTATCCATCAACATTTCCCCCTCGACAAATTACGTTTTCATCTATAATTCCAATATCTCTCTCTTGACCCCTCTCCCTCTCCACTATCACTTCTGTCTCAATCTCTCTTCCTCTTTCAACATTTAACCTCTACAACTTAGGCCTAGGCCTACGTTTTCTGTGCTTCATTTTCGGCCACGACGATATATCCGCCACCTATTCGTCTGCACTCCTTTTCGGTGTGTATGGTCGCTGAGAGATCGCTAGAAAACCTATCGCAATCATCACAGCGCCTCCACTCTCTCCTAGTTCTTTCTTTCGTCTCTCCCTAACTCCCAAGTACCCTTCTCTCTCTATCTCTCTCTCTTATCTATCACTCTATTATCAATATCTCTCTCTCACTCTATCGAGTACCCGCGAGCTATCTTCCCCCTCCCCCTCTCTCACACTTCCTCAGCCGGCCTCTCTCTCTTCTTATAACATTTCCTTCCAGTGGCGTACCAGGGGGCGAATGGATAACGGTGGTGGTTTGGAGCCACGCCATAGCGCATGCGCGAAACCGGAATTCGAGATCCCGGAAGTGGGTGTTTTGAAACGTAAACAAAAGCAATGAAGCTCTGCTGGCTTAGGGAAAATAACACAATATTATTAATGGTTGAAGCAAGATCGAACTGAGATGAAGGTGAAAATAGAAACATAATGTTATAGCTGTGTGCAACTTTAGTTACGCGGCGAAATTGTGTGAAATAAAAAGAAAATAAGTTTTTATACCATGTAGTACAGTGAAAAATGTTGTTTTTTTTGTTGCCGACGAAAAAAAGTGCAAAATTTCGCTGCAATTTTCACCGAAAATCGCAAATGTCCAAAGCCATTTTTGAAAAAAATGGGCTTCCAAATAATAGATGCAAATGCCTAAATGTTCTAAACGTAACCTCGTGCAAACAGCAGGCCTGCATTTTAAAGAGAAGTTCTGGATCAAAATTTGATGATGTCCGTTTCCGCCCCAGACATTGTAAAAGCACACGCGGACGGTGTGCTGGATATATACGTGCGCGTGTGGATATGGAACTGCGTTGTCATCACGGTGAGCAGTTTGGTTTACAACCGAAGCCTCCGGCCGCCTACTCCTGCTATCTACTGTGATGACGAAATTGGTGGCACGATTCATGGAGTTCGAGGGCATTCTTGGACATATCAAAAGTTTGACATGCAGCTGATGGTAGGCAAGGCAGCTCTGAAGCTTTGGTCAAAGCATGCATGCATGCTACTTAGCCTTAGTGCTAAAACTTCTAAGTTTAAATCTGTAGATTCTATTCATTCAATGGAACGTCATGTGAGAAACAGTGCAATAGTAACACATTAGTAATTACACCCATTTACACATATCGTTTGACCCTACGCAGGAGTTATTTTGGGGTGGTGCGGAACCTCGAAAAGGGGACCTTTGTGGGTTAAAAGGGACCACATAACCCCCTTTTTTACTTTTTTGCAACATTATGATCCCCAAAATGTGGACTTTTTGTCAAAATGTCTTGTAAAATTGGACACCTTATTACTGACAAAAAGGAGCAAAAGTGGAATTTTGTGGTGGCGAATCCGTCGGTTCATGGGGGTCCCAATCAACCCGGATAAACAGCCACACCATTTGTGACACCCATGACCATGGATAAATTCGACATAAATAAGTGCCTAAATAAAGTTGCTAAATTCTTCAGGGTCATTTGTGTCAGTGGGTCACAAAACCATCCCCCAAACACCCAGCCAGGGCGTATATTATGTTAGAAGCTAGGCTAATGCCATACTACTAACTTGGAGGTAGTAGCATTCAGAGCATACTAGATAATATGTAGGATTTGTGAACGGTAAAGGGTATACTTATAGTAGTATCACTTCCATCAGCTGCACCAGAAACTAAGGCTCAATAAGGGTACTAGCCCTTGGCTGATGATGATGCTACTAGTTGCTATAGTGACATTTAGCTTCCAATTGGAATCAGTGACGTAAACAAAATCAGGCAGTTATGTCTTGTGTGCCTGCTTAATGTGTTTTCGGCAGTACTTTCAGTAAAAGCTCAGGATTTTTTAACGCTTCAGGCAATGGATTTAATCTCAACCTGAACGCCGCTGACTGAGGAAAGATAATTGCACTAGAGCTAGTATGGTATGTAGCATGGTGCATACTAGCCTAACAAGCACCCGAACACACATCTAGGATTAATACACTAGCCTAGCTAGGCGGGTAAAAAATCCCTAGTCATAAGGTTCGTAGTCATAGAGTTCATTAGCAAAAAGAAAATCGTAGTCATAGGGCTAAATTAAAAAGGGGTTTCGCTAGTCATTAATTGAAAAGGGTCGCAGTCATACATTTAAATTACCTAACCCTAACCCCCTTATGACTAGGATTTTTTATATGACTAGCAAACCCTTTTTAATATGACTAGCAAACCTTTTTCTGATTTTTGACTAACCTTAGGACTGCAAAACCTTGACATGAGAAGGAAACACCCTTGGCTGTTCATCAGGCTATGCTAGTAGCTCTGGCTGTTTTAGCCTAGGGCATTTTGAATCACAAAAACTTCACGCCACATTTTAAGCCATTACATCCTGGCATTTACAACACACAGGCTGTGAATTAGTATCAGGTGCAAAGGTGAATTGTCACTTCTATCGGCAAGTAACTTTGTATCCTGAAGCAAAATTAAAAAATTGTGATTCTGTAGAATATTCACCTTAGCATTTTTCATAGCTGTAATGGATGTTGAAAATAATAAAATTTGATTACTGTCAAAGCCTAAACGTACCCACGTCTAAATGAATGTAGTAGCATGTTTACATCGCTGTGCATGTAACTTTCACACTGTCAATGTGCATGTTAAATCTTCATTGTAATTCAAAGCCTGACAAAACACGCCATGCACTTTTACTGTTTGTAATAATACGCACAATACTCTATTAAGGTGGATATGGCTATTGTACAAACGAACAGAAACTATGTGGGAAAAATTGCAGTTTCTCCGATAAAGGACTAACACAGCTAGTAGCATCAGCCTAGCTTAGTACATCAGGCAATTTCGATGTTTAAATGTGCATTTCATGATTTCAGCACTTACTGTTTATATTCATGTTTTATTTAGACACGGTGTGAGAGAGGAAAAGCTTTATTTTAGTTGATTGATATCTTGCAGTTTTGTTATGAACAATCCTTGTTTTTCTGTGTCCCATTGGCCCCCCCTGTTTTGCTGTAATTGTGTCGTTTACAGACAGAAAATACAAAAATTGCAATTTCATACAGAGCGACTGAATGGCATAGGTAGGCCTGCACATGGATTAATAAGACTAAGTTCAGCCAGGGGGGGGGGGGGGGGGTTCTAAAAGGTGTGTTGGTAACCCATGCTCTTCCAGGGTTCTTGAAAGGACCCTAATAGGACAATGTTTCAGGGAAAAATATACCCATCAACGGACCAGCATCAGTCTCCACCAATTACTTACCGTTTTCGCTGGAAATATAACCCCTAACGGGACCCAATTTGCAGTGAAATTACCCCTAGGGGACCTTATGCTTTCAAACGTGAATAAAAATATAACATTTTAAAGAACCAATATATGAGAAAAAATAACACTGTACTACTGTAAGAAAATTCACCCCAATGCAGGGTTATTTTACTGACATTTAAACGTAATTTTCCATGTTTTTCCCTGAGCCAGTCACAATCGTACCTGAATTTGATTACCAAGCGGACTAGAACTGATTATTGTGAATTTGCTACCCCTAGCGTAGTCCCGCATTGGCAGCTTAGTCCCTCTTTTTTTTGAACAAGCATGGGTACCGGACCAAAATCCAAGAAACCCCCCCCCGGCGTTTTTCAGTTCAGATGATATAAAAAATTTCACTTTTTTAAAAATTCAGTGTGGGGGAGGGAAACATTGTTGTGGATCACTGCCCATTACCTTTCACAAAGTTTGGTTAATATGCACTATTATTATTTTTTTACACAGTGGATTATGCTACTGTTAGGAAATCTGAAAATATTGGAAAAACTTAAGTTTTCGAAGAATATATTGTGCCTGCCCATGTTTGTGTTTAAAAAAAAAAACGTTTCTAATTTGACCCATTTGCCCTTAACTGATACTACATCAACCTTTACATAGTCAGTTCTGCATCGTTAAGCACAATATACAATACAGGACAAAAATTGTTGGGCCCACTTTACATGAACGTAAGAGCCAGTGGGTTGGGAGGGAGGGCAGCAGCCCGGGAGGTCTGAAAAATGGAGAGAAAGAAAAGAGGAGACATTGAAATAAGGATTTAAATTGCACCAAAAAAAAATGAAAAAAGAAAAAAGAAAAAAAAACAGGCATGGCCATTTCCCCTGGAACCACAGTGGGGCTCTTCTGGACCCGTCAGGGCCTTAAGCAGATCCAGCTCCCGAAACTCATTTCGTTATTGGGTCATTATACCCTCAGGTTTCAAGCGTACATCCAAAATAAATAGTCTTGGTAGTGATACATAGTGTGTGTGTGGCACACAAAATAATGAAGAACTGAAGATGTGCCAACTAAGTTGGTCTGTGATTGTCTGGTCTACTTGTGCACGGACTGCACATACAAAAGCCACATCAAATTGAGAAGAAAAGGATAACATACTTGAGCAGAACGTTGACAGAGAATTGAGGAATTCAAGCTATGGCTGAATCTACAATGAGTTCTTCAAATTTATCCTTTGCAGAAATTAAAACGGGAAAATAAAAATGATTCAGTGGTTAAAATGATGCTGGAACCTAATCATGTGTGACCTTTATTTTTCCTTATATCATAACTTCTAACAAACCAAAATAAATTTCATAGATATCAGCCAAGCAGCATTAAATGTAAATAGCACATAAGTAGCTAGGCTATGGAAATTTGGCAATCTGAATTATCTTTGGATGCATAGTCACTAGGCATTCTAAAGATGTAACCAAGTAATTAATCGAACCAGTACTAAAACAGATGGGGTTCTATATCTTTCATAGTTTTAATATTGGAAAAACACCAAAACTGAAATAGAAAATGCTAAACAGCAGATGCTCCTTATATCACAGACAAGTACAACTTAAAAAACAGTGAAATATACTGCAAATTATAGTGCATGCTATGTTTTGTTAATTTCAATTGGGTTCGATGTGCCTGAACCACATAGTTTTTAATATTCTTGATCAAGTAGAAAGGTTGTCTTTTCTGAGCACAAATGATTAGTTTCTAACTAAAAAATCATTAAACACTACAGTCGCTTATTCATTCACACTTTTTAACTACAACACAACTTTGGCCACTTTGTCAAACAATATATTTTTGTCCCTACTTGGTAATTTAATCACAATTGGGGCTTTTTAGCTTTAAGTGCCCAATTTTTTAGTCTGTGTGGCATTGCCCAAAGTCCCCCCAAAAAGTCTTTCATTATATATATATGCCGATACAGTAGCAAACAGAAATTTACATAAAAAAACCCCTACAAAACTTTCACTAAAGTTAGGCAGACCTTGTGCACGATTTAAACCCGGAACAATCTGCGTGTCTCCATTCAAATAACTATCTATCGTGAGAAAAGCAGACTCACGTTCCGGCCCACTACGTATATAAAATCTTCAATTGTGTTGTTATATCCATGTTTCTAAACCATTCTATATAAACATGATGTAGGAGTCCCCACTGATACCAGAATATGTTTGGAATCCAGCGGTGATTTTGGCATGTTTCCACAAAGGCCCACCAGCTTAGATATTTCTGGTCGGGGTAGACCTGCAAACGAGGACCTGTTGTACTCACAATGTTGACTTTGTTCTGTTTTGACATGTTTTACGGGGGCCGGCAAAAGTGAAACTTTTACCTATTAAATTTCAAACTTTTTCATTAAAAAATCGTATATTTTTCTGACTTGCTGCATATGAAAGCAGCATGGTTTACACGCCATCTGTATTCAACAAAAGTTTGCATGGGCTATGTTCCTTAAAGTGACACTGGCAAATTTCCAACAGCAAATGACAAATTCCTCAAAGCGGCAATTTTCCAATTTTTGCACAGTTGTGCCGGTTAATTGTTTATGTTAAGCTTTTTTACTATCAAGGTGAATGTTAGTGCCTATCAAACTTGTGTTATTCATTCATGATCAAGGGGGTTGGCTACTGAATCGAGGACCACTGATTATGTTAATAAACTTGGCAGTGCTGGAATACTCACCGAATTTGTCTTTCTGCCCTGTTCATCGTCCCCCCCCCGCCAAGGGTTGTCCTTCTTGACTGGGTTTTTTTCGATTTCCTAACCTAGAAAAACCACAAACATATCGCTTATTTTATTTTGATTCATTACAACTTATGATTACGTCCGCCTTTCCCAATTTTACGACTAGCGAACCCCTTTTCCAATGACAGGCGACCCCCTTGTGTTTCATTCCTGTAGCTGCAACTTTTTTTAAGATTAAGAAGTTGACTAGCAAACCTATTATGACTAGACATTTTTTGACTAAGCTAGGCGGCGGACATGAACCCATTTCCCCGGATGCATGTTTAGGCTAGAATGGCACTGGAGGCTCCATGTAGAGTTATTGATCTTTTCTCGATTTCACAGGCAACTATACCGTCGTATATGTGCGCTATTCAAGTGGCCGACGAAGCTTTGTTTTTAAATTACGAATTATCTTTGACTAAAAGGATATTGCCGTACAGATTATTGCCGTCTTTGCGTTTGTGGAGTACACCGATTCATGGAAGCATATAAATGCCTTTTACTTTTTAAGTATACATCATGCCCAGCCTAGCCTAGTACATTAGCCCTGGCCTGGGTGTGAGCCTAGTATACGCTGATGCTATAACCTATACCCTAGTAGACATCCGCTACGACGGCTCATTGTCTGTGAAATCGTGAAAGCGAACGCTCCTATGTAAGTAGTCTTATAGTGATTTAACTTGGCAAGCCTCAACGTGTAAAAATTGTATAAAGGTACTGGTTGAAGGTTTCGAATTTGGTTAAACCATCAACTAAAATAAAGCATGCAGCAATGCAGTTTATTGTTGAGGGCTGTGACATTTCATATATAGCGCTTGTGCTTACTGCCTTTTACACTAAGCCACCTAGACTAGTACATTAGCCCTGACTGTGATAGCTTAGCTATAACACTGTTTCATTTACTACTAACCTACTTAGCCTCAGATTGCTATCAGCCCTAGACCTACTGTTC
Organism: Ophioderma brevispina; assembly: GCA_023653785.1. Lineage (NCBI taxonomy): Eukaryota > Metazoa > Echinodermata > Ophiuroidea > Amphilepidida > Ophiodermatidae > Ophioderma > Ophioderma brevispina. Next base: position 28,661 of record JAMKCH010052873.1, read on the forward strand.
AAGCATTATGCCCTGGATGCGTGAATTTTCTGATGTGGCCGATTTCTTTTTGTAGCTGATAATATAGGTTGACTGGCAACCCCAATGATTTGAGGTAAACACCAGATTCAGATTCATCCTTTTGACTTCACGCCTATCACTGTGGGCAATCTCAGCTTACGCTTGAATTGGACAGTTGATAAAGGGTCACTGTTACCTATATATGTTACATGCAAATCGTATCTTTCAAAGGATTGGACCTGTGTTTTTAAGGACTCTGGATAGTCCTTAGTAACCTATGGAATGGATGTATCACTATGTCACTATAGCATAGGCTATGAAGATTTTTCAATCGACAGACTAGAACCTATAGCCTTTAAACTTCATTAATCTAGTTGAAAAGTTGCAGGCTGAATGTACCTGGTACTTGATTAGACATTCCAGTCAAAAACCCCTTCGGGATAGCCAAAAACGGCCGCGTTTTGATGATTTTCCCTTTTTGATAAATATGTACTCCAAGCATGCCCTCGAAGTCAGTTATCACTTCCATCCTATCAGTTCCATTGTATTTGATAGGGAGAGATGGCTTGGATGAACAGGGAATTGCGTAAATACAACACGATATAGGTGAGCCGTGTCCACTTTACCATGCATTATTCTGGTTCCATTGTATACGCCATCATCAAATTTTGACTCCAGAATTTCTCTTTACAAAAAATGAGGCTACTGGGTGCCACAGTCCGAAAGCTTCGGTTTTTACGTTTAAGCACAATCGTAGCATTGTAGTCTATAAGTTTTGAAGCCCAAATTCCAAAAATGGCTTAGAGATTTGCGATTTGCTGTTCAAAACAGGATTTATTTAAAAAAGACGAATTAATTTTGCACTTTTTTCGAATTACATGGTGTTTTAATACTAATTATTACCTACATTCTCTCTTGTTATGTTCACACACAACTGCGCCGTGTAACTAACTTATGCACACAGATTATTAAATAGGTAGTTACTATTTACCCTTTTCTTTACTTCTAGTTCGGTCGTGCTTTCATGTAATAAAAATATATTTGAGAGATTTTCGGCATTAGCCCATGTGAACTTTTTGTCTCTTTGTTTACGTCTCAAAACGTTTCACGTCGGGACTTCCAAAATTCCAGGTGCCGCGCATTGCGCTAGCGTTGGCTTCTGGTGAACCGCTTTTTGGGGATGACGTTATTTGATACAGGGCCCGTACAGGGACGATCACGCGCAACCATTTTATGCGCGCGCTTTTTTGGGCACCATGCACAACGATGCGTTCACCCGCGGTCATGTGCGAAGTGTGCGATCACCATGGAGTAAAAATTTGCATCATTAACAATTATAACCGGTCGTTTTTTGTGGACAAATCGCAAGTGTTTTCAAATAAATTAGCACGGCGTTTTACGCTATGAAAGCAAAGGTATGATTGGGCGAGGACGCAGTTTGTGCTACGCTGGAAACAGGCGGATACAACGTGTAATTTTTTTTAAAAATTCTTCAATCTTGAATGGCGTTCCGGCACTATGCAAAGTTGCGTTTAACTGTACTAATATAGATTTGCAGGCTGTATTATTACATTCCTTGCTAAACACGTTGCGTTACCTATCAATTAACACTTGCGTTAACAAACAGGTGCGTATTTGTTTTTTATAACGCTTGCGTCACACGATATCGTATCTATTCCCATGCTCAGAAAAAACCCGCGTGCGTACCCTAGAATATACGTTGGCAACTTTTTTTTTTTTATTTTTTGCATTTTTGGCACAAAACTTGTTGTAAATACGCTGATGCGCACACGCTGCGTACCGTATTAACTTTGCTAACCGCTCGTGGTGTACCTGCAAAAGCATGCGACACACAGGGGTACCTGTTAAACTACTTGTACATTCATCATTTGTTTATATTTTGGTCTACCATATATACACTGCTAACACGAGGGACGTGCACGTACCTATATAAAATTACTGGCGAACTACACTTAGACGTATTGTAAAACGTCGTGCGCACACGACATACAGTATCTTTACCACTTGCTAATTTACCCGAATACGTGCGTATCCTTGAACATTGCCGAAACGCACTTGCCAACCTGTAAATCATTTGCGACGCATAATCGCGTCGTCAATACATCTCCGAAAGTTCAGTTAAAACAGATAATCTTCAAAAGGCAGCTATAAGCTGAAAATAATAAAACCACAGAATCAAATAATTACTATTAATCTAAAAAATAATATTCATCAAAAATCAGTAGAGCATCATCAGTAGTGAATCCAGCAGAGAATCAATTAGAGCATACCATATACGCTCGGATGTAGACCGGCGATGCATACTTTCATCCGAAGATATGACCCGTATGCTCTTGATTCCGAGCTTGATTCCGAACTTTCATCCGAGGGGGGGGCCTTGATTCGAACGTTGATCTATCCGGATAACTTTCACTCCGGCTTTTCACCCGATTTATTTCACCCGAACTTCACCGAACTTTCACATCCGGACTTTCACCCGATACTTTCACCCGAGCTTTCAACCCGAACTTTCACCCGAGCGAATCACACAGAACTACGACCCGTATGCTCTTAATTCCGACGTTACCGAGGATGATTACGACAGTAGAACTTACTTCGATTCTTACGAGATGATCCCCGACCGTTTGTCTTAATTCGACTTTACCGAGGATGAATGTCCGAGCGTACACGGCCCTGCCCGGGTCGTGTCCGAGCGTACACGACCCGGCCCGGGTCGGTATCGAAGTCATTACACGACACGGCACGACCCGGTCGTGTCCGCGCATAGACATAATTCTGACCTTACCGAGGATGATCCACGACCGAATGCTCTTAATTCAGATACCTTAACGAGGATGAGCCTCCGAAGAAAGAGCTCCGAGTTATGACCTGATCCGATTCGTGGAATTATAGCACGCCCGTGTCCCTTATTGTAAGACGACAATATAGTTTTTCCAATTAATTTCGCACTTGTGATAATTATTTTAAATAAACAGACACAATGGAAGTCTCTGGAAAATCTGATATCGCTGAAAGGTCAAAGTTATAGGCCCTTAATGGAGATTTTTACCAATAATTTGTATACATATGTTGTAAATAAGGAATAACATGATCAATTCGATATAAAAAAAGTATGTAATCTTTTATTTGAACTTGATTTTTATGATTTTTTGAGAATTGATTTTGGTTTACCCGTTAATAAATGGTGGGCGTCGAAAATCCCCGACATTAAATATATCCTCCCCTCTACCCACCCACTAGTATATAACATAGGTTTATAAGCATGGTGCAACCCTACCAGCACACGTGCCCCCCTTCTTTAAAGCGGAGGTTACTTACAGCCTATGATTAATTAGATATATGTATGGCTGGTGGGGTAACTTGTATCATGAAATAAACATTAGGAACACCCGACGACTACGAAAGACAAGGATTTTAAAAAAAAACAGTGATACAAAAGACCTAACTGTTTTTTTCTAACCAGTAGTAACTGCCACCCTGGAACGTGTGTCAAGGCGTGGACATATCCAACAAAAACGCAAAGTGAAATACAATGACAAATACGTGAACATCGGTTAAAAGAATAATTAAATGGGTTTGCGTTTCTTGCGATTCACATTTTGAGAACGACTTTCTAAGAGTGTTCTTTTTAGTTCAAATCAATTACACAAGTGTGAAATTAACTGGGAAAACTTATATATATAAATTTCTCATAGTTTTGTCTATCGCATATCGCTGCTAATCCGATGTAAATGTTATCAAGTCATATTTTGAACATTTGATTACGGAAAACCGAATATATCCCATAACGATGTTGAAAGGAGGACGATTAATAAATTCAATCTTTCCAAAAAATCTATGATTGTGTTTAATGCACACCGTAGCTTTAAGCACTTTTGATACAGCTGTTCTGTACGTGTATTTTTGTAAATAAAGATTGCCTCGGAGCTAAGCACTTACTTTTAGTGACCTGACAGTGAACTCTGACACAGTTAATGAGTAATGACTGTGCTAGCAAACCCTATTATGACCTAGACAATTTTTGACTCGCCTAGGCTGGGACATAACCCCGATGCATGTTAGGCTTTAGTTGATGCACTTGCCTCCATGTAGTTTATTGATCTTTCTGATTCAGCACACCGTAAGTGCGATATCAAGTGGCCGAAGCTTTAAATTACGAACTTTGACTAAGTGATGCCGTACAAGAAATGCCTGGTTTTGTTGGAAGTCACCGATGCAGGAAGCTAAATGCACTATAGTACCATCAGAACCCGCCTTCGGCTAAGTACATTAGCCCTGGGTGTGGAGCCTAGTATGCGCTGATGCTATAACCTATACTAGTTAGCATCCGCACGAAGGCCAGTGTGAACGTCGAAGCGCAAAGCATAGTAGTCTTATAATCGTGACAATTGGCGAGCTGCATCAACGGAATAAACGTGTCTGTTGAGGCTGAATTGGTAACCTCAACAAAATAAAGCATGCGCTGCAGTTTAACCGTTGAGGCTGCGGAATTCACTATTATAGCGCTTTTGCTTCTGCATTTTACACAAGCCACCTAGACTAGTTACATTAGCCCTAAGTTAAGCCTAGCTATACACTGAGACTACTAACCTACTAGCTAGTTGCATCAGCCTAGACTTCTGTTCAATAATTAGCCCTGGATGGCTGGAGTGGGCGTTTTTTCGGTTTTTAGTGACCCAGGTGATGGCAACCCCAATGAGTTGAGGTTAACACCAGATTCACTTTTTACTTCACGCTATCACTGTGGGCCAATCCAGCCAGGCCAGGACAGTGATAAAGGGGCCCTGTTACCATATAGTTACTGCAACTCTACTTCAAAGATTGGACCCTGGTTATGGATTGGACTAGTCTTGTAGTAAACTATGGTATTGGATGATCACGATGCTTATTATAGCCTAGGACATGAAGTTCCAATCGACAGACAGAAACCGATAGCCTTTTTAAACTTAAAACTAGTTGAAGCTAAGTATTGGCCTTGATTTAGCATTCAAGTAAACCCCGGGTAGCCAAAAAACGGGGCTTTTTGATGATGTTCCCTTTTGATTATGTACAAGAACGCCCTCGAAGTCAGTTATCAATTCCATCATCCGCAGTAGAATAGCGGGAGATGGGCCGGATAGACAGGCATTGCCGTATCAACAAGTATATGCTGGCCGTGTCAACTTTACAATGCCTGGCAGAATAGGCCATCATCCAATTTTGGAGCCGAACTTCTCTTAAAAAATGCAGCTACTGTTGCACGAGTGGTTTACGTTTAAGCACAGTAGTAGCATTGTAGTCTATGACTTTTGAAGCCCAAAACATCCAAAAATGGCTTTGAGATTTGCCCGATTGTCTGTTCAAAATTGAAGACGAAAATTTTGCCACTTTTTTCGACACATTTTTCAACTGTACTACATGGGATAAAAACATTTCTTCTCTTTTTATTTAACACAACTTCGCCGTGTAAATAAATTTGCACCCAGCCTTATAACATGTATGTATATTTCACCCTACTTATGTCGTCGTGCTTCAAACAATAAAATGTGCGATATTTTCGGCTTAGCCAGTCTAGAAGCTTTTTTGCTTTGGTTACGTTTCAAAACGATTCACTTCCGGGATCTCAAAAATTCCGGTTCGCGCATGCGCTATGCGGTTGCTCCAGGGTGAACAGCGGGGTATGCGTAGCACAGGCGTACAGACGATCACGCAAATCATAGCGCCGCCGTGACATGCACAACGATGCGTTCACACCGCGGTCATGTGCGAAGTGTGCGATCACCATGGAGTTAACCAGTGCATAACATACCAGTCGTTGGCAAATCAGCAAGTGTTTAAATAAATTACGCACGGCGCGCTATGAAAGCAAAGGTTGATGGGCGGAGGACTGGCGGTGCTAGTGATGATACGTGAAAAAAGAGGAGGAAACGTATAAAATTCCCAATCCGCTGGCGCTACCCATGCAAAGGTGCGTTTTAATAATATAGATTGCAGGTATATTACACTTGACTAACACGTGGGAGGTACCCTAAAACCACTTGCGAACACACGTGCGTATTTGTAAACGCGGTGCGCACACGAATAGTATCTATACACTTGCTAACCCGCGTGCGTACCCGAGAACCACTTGCGAACGCAATTGCAAACATGTAAACGCTCGCGCACACGAATGCGTACCGTATTAACTTGCTAACGCTCGTGTGTACCCCTAAACGCATGCGAACACCACGTGCGTACCGTAAACACGCTCACACGAATGCATACCCTATTTTACACTTGCTAACACGCTTGCGTACCGAAAACACTTGCGAACACACGTGCGTATTTGTAAACGCTTGCCGCACCGAATACGTGTCTATACACTTGCTAACCCGCGTGCGTACCCTTGAACACTTGCGAACGCACTTGCAAACCTGTAATATTTGCGGACGCATAATCCGCGTGTCAATACAATCTCGAAATGTTAAGTTTAACATATAATTCTCAAAAGGCAGCTATAAGGGAAATAATAAAACCACAGAATCAATCAGAGCATATTCAGGAATCCATCAGAGAATCAATTAGAGCATACCATAACGCTCGGATGTAGACCGTCGAGATACTGTCATCCGCCGATGACCTATGATATTTGATTCCGAGCTGATCCGAACTTTCATCCGAGCTTGATTCCGAACTTTCATCCGAACTTTCACCCGAGCTTTCACCCGAACTTTCACCCGAACTTTCACCCGAACTTTCACCCGAACTTTCACCCGAACTTTCACCCGAGCTTTCACCCGAACTTTCACCCGAGCTTTCACCAGAACTACGGGGACAGTATGCTCTTAATTCCGACTACCGAGGATGATTCCCGGACAGTAGGCACTTACTCCGACTTTACCGAGGATGTTCCCCGACCGTTTGCTCTTAATTCCGAACTTTACCGCGGATGAATTGTCCGAGCGACAGCCCGGTCCGGGTCGTGTCCGAGCGTACACGACCGGCCCGGGTCGATCCGAGCATAACGACCCGGCCCGGACCCGGTCGTGTTCCGGAGCATAGAAATAATTGACCTTACCGATGATGATCCCCGACCGAATGCTCTTAATTCCGACCTTACCGAGGATGAGCCCCGACCGAATGAGCTCCGGGTAATGACCCTGATCCCGCCTCGTGGAATATAGCACGCACGTGTCCCGTATTTGTAAGCTACAATATAGTTTTTTCCAATTAATTTCGCACTTGTGTAATGGATTTTAACTAAAACAGACAAATGGAATTCGTCGGGAAAATCTGAATCGCTGAAAGGTCAAAGAGTTAAGTTTATAGGCCCTTAAGTGATTTTTACCAAAATTTGTGTGTTAAATAAGGAATTAACATTATCAATTCGATATAAAAAATATGTATGGTAATCTTTTATTTGAACTTGATTTTTATGATTTTTTTCACTCTTTTGGCTTTACCGTTTAATAAATGGCGGGCGTACGAAAATCCCCCGACATAAAGATATCCTACCCCTTATACCCACCCACATAGATAATAACTTATGTTTATAAGCATGGTGCAACCCTACCAGCACCCGGCCTTCTTTAAACGGAGGTTACTTACAGCCATTATTAATTAGTATTGTATGGCTGCGGTGGTTTTGGGACTATTGAAAATTTGAAAATAACATTTAATGAACACCACGAGAATACGAAAGACAAGATTTTAAAAAAAAACAGTTAAAAGATCAACGTTTTTTTCTAACCAGTAGTCACTGCCAAACGGGACGTTTGTCAACGGGTTGACCATATCCAAAACGCAAAGTTGAAAGACAATGACCACAAAACGTGAACATCGGTTACAGAATAATTAAATTGGTTTTGCGTTTCTTGCGATTCACATTTTGAGAACGAATTCTAAGTGTCTTTTTATTACAAATATCAAATTACACAAGTGTGAAATAAGGGGAAAAATTATATATAATACATTTCTCATCTTTGTCCTCTCGCATTATCGCTGCTAATTCCTTTAAATGTATCAAAGTAATATTTTTAAAATTTGATTACTGGAAAACCGATATCCCATAACGATTTAAAGAGACGATTAATAAATTCAATCTTTCCAAAAATATCTATGATGTGTTTTAAGGCACGTAGCTTTAAGCACTTTTGATACAGCTGTTCTGCTACGTGATTTTTTTTAAAAAATAAGTGGCCCTCGGAGCTAGCCTACTTTATTAAATTTCCTGAACACAACAAATAATGTTCACCTTTGAACCTGGCACACTATACATCTTCTTATCACTAGTACTATTAGCCCTTTTGGCGCCAGTCGTTTTATTAACAAAATACCAAATTGAATTTTTCAAAAGCACGTGTTTCATATTTTGAATCAAATTTGCCTAAGCTGCTACGGATCTGCCAACACCATTCTTGCAAGTGATCTGAAGTATCATGATCTATACATTTTCTCCAGAAGACCAAGTTCTTTTCTCAACAAAGCTACAGGCTGATTGAAAAAGAAGATTAGTAATTTTTGCCATGGTTTAGTAAAAAAATAATAAAAGGAAGTCTTTCTAAAGTAATATATCATTGCAAAAAACAGTTTCTGAAGGTCTCAATTTAAAAAAAGAATTTTTAAATTTGCACATACCAAACCCAGGTAACACTTTGAATAAAATCACCCATCTTCCTGACGTGACTCTATACATCTGGGTAACTTGGATCAGTTTCTATTCACACCAAATCAATAATGCGTGAACAAGATAGATCCATTGGTTTGCAACCTTTATTGTAAAAATGAAAGTTTGCTATACAACACTCATACTCAAAAACCACAAATCAAATGATAATTAAGTTCATCTTTCTGTATTTACCAAACAATGTATAATATAACTATATTTTTCATCGCAAACTCTTTCTGCTATTATTTTTGTTCAACAACACAATGCAAAGAAGTGTTTCTGTAAAGGATAATTGACGTAGCTGAGTGCATTATGTTAGATAATTGCGTGTGAGTACGAGTTTGTCCACTTTGGGTCGTGTTCCAGTTCAAATATAAAATAATAATATGAATATGTGTGAAAATTAACAAAATACACCCTAGAAAAATAAATAACTTCACGAATTAAAACACCGGTCATCAATTGGCCTTCTTACTCAATCACCCGTATCGATCAATTCGCAGTTGTAGGGGTTATTGTTTGTTGATGGGTAGCTTCCATCCGTATACATCCCCATTTTAAAAGCCATGATGTTTCATTTGAGCTTACAAGCAGTATTCTTACGGAGCGCATAGTACACAAGAGGTGGACTGCCCGCAGCAACAAATATTGCCAGTTATAGCTTTCCGGTTAATCAACTATGGAATATTATTTGAAGTTGGATTCTCCAATTAAAGGTATGTGGTCCGATCTTTAGGCCTAGTACTAGTGTGGTCTATATGACATGGATCTGCGGGTTCACACTCTCACCCATGAAGACCTTGTATTGTACACACATGTCTACATGGCCTATAAAATTGGTTAGTTTAAAATCATTTTGTATTGTGCCACCACCAACTGAATTCGGCAGCCTCAATGGAATAAACTGCATGTTGAAGGATGTGGTGGCAGAATACTTAACCCATCCCGTTTATTGTAAATATGATAATAATTCACATAAACAACAGCACTGCCAATCACGCCCATTATTGAGGGTTACTGACAAAGCTATTAGGGCGTGCATGAGTGACTCCCACTCAATTAAAAGGCCGGATCATGTTAAGCAATTGTCCAGTAATTAGTCTTTGTTTTTCGAGTATCGCAACTCCTGTCAAATAAAAGTAAACAGAATGTCAACATTGCGTGTATGAGGGTTTGTATGACCACGGTTCGGTGAGTGCAGGTCTCTACTTGGCAGCAGGAGGTATATAATTAGGCCATATATGGCAGCCAAATCCTCATACTTCGTTACACTATTTTTTTCGTCATAATTAATAATTATTTTTTGGGAAAATCGTAGTATTTAACTGAAAGCTTTGTTCTCAACTGAACTTGAAATTTAATTTTAGGGAAAACTTGTTTTTTGATTGAAAACTTAGTTTATCGAAGTCAAGCTATAAATATGACTGAAAGTTTTTTCATACATAACCACCCTACTGTTCTTTAAACCTCGTCTACCTGAGCCATTTTTTTTGTAAAAATTTGCGGGAAGGGGGGGGGGGGTGCACCACCCCCACTTTGATTTTCGTTACTGAAATTCGATTCCTGTAAATTTTTGGTCCAAAGGATAGATTAGATTTCTTCTCCATTGGTACCAAAATACTACTACACCATACCCATTATGACGTCACCATGACGTCATAGTTGAGGAAAAGTACGAAATTACATGAATATAGGGTTGGAAAATTATATTTCGCACTTTTAGCGACTCAAAAACACATTATTATAGCTCTAAATTGTTTTTTTCATTATAGAAAACTAGTCATTACCATCAAGTAGAGTCATTTAAAACCGAGGTTAAAATCTGATTTCTTAACCTTTTTTGGCGAAAATAAATTTGAAGTTTTCACTGTGAGTGTTGGTTGTCTATGGAAATGGCGTTTTGCTGGACGTGCGAACTTTATGACGTCAGTGTGAAATAATTTTGCTAGGCCACTGTGGTACTCATTTGTATCAATGGAAAAGGAGGACCATAGCTATCTATTGTACTACCAAAATCAAGTGTCTGTGATGTTCATGTGTTGTGTTAGCATGTTGGGACTCATCTTCCGAAGGGAGGGGGGTGGTTTTTACCACCTGTAGTATACTACTCAATCATCTGTGTAAATGCTACGTGTTTGTTATGGTTGACCAGCTGATCATGAGTGCTAGTCATAGTCCGTAAGTACAGAAGTGATAAGAGGTCATAGAGTCATAGAAAGAGCCGCCAACAAACAATGTCGTCTCGTGTTGGCAACTAATGTACGAATGATTGTGTGCGGTAAAACAACCTAAAGTAGCTTACGTCCTCGTTGTGTTTACTTCAATGGGAAGACGAGGTAAATTCGCGATATGGCAAACCTACGGTGGTGGTAGGGCGAATTTAATGAACATAGTGAGTCATGGTCGCAGTACATGGATTAGGACGCTCAGAGTATTTCAAGCCAATGAATGACGATGCCACGAAAGAAACGTGCCATTATGAACACTCGTTGTGGTCCAGCGGACCTATGCATATTTTGTAACAGATCATCGCACCGAAAAGCCCTACGGAGCGGCAACGTTTGAAGAGATCAAAAGGGCGATGACCAAACACTGTGTGCCGGCAGTAAGTGTGATTGTTGAAAGATGTAAGTTCAAAACAATAAGTTCCAGCGTGACAAGGAAATCAAAGAATTTGTAGCAGGGCCTTCAAGGTCAGCAGCAGACAGTGTGATTTCGGAGACACGTTGGACACTATGCTTCGCGATAAGATTGTTTGCGGTGGCAGGGAGGAGCGGGACAGAGACACTTACTATTCGCAAGGGGACAAAACGACTTTCAACCAAGGCGGTGGAGTTAGCACACACGGCTAATTAGCAGACGATCTTCGCGGAGAATATTGCCACGCAGTCTCACACCAAAGCCGAATCGGTGCTAAAGTGGGAAGGGTCGCGGGCCCGCCATCAACGCAGGCCAGGTTTAATAATTCTCGAGGTAAAAGGAAAAGTCACAACCTGGGCCCCCACAGAGTGGTAAATTTTCATGCTATCGTTGTGGTAGTAAAGAACAGGTTCATTTACTCCCTCGAGTGTTGGGCCAAAGAATGTAGAAGTGCCATGCCGTCATGTTAATTAGGCCACATTGCCCTTAAGGTATGCAAACAGAAACAGGTCGGAACATTATGGGCGAAGGAATACACCCCAGGGTGAGAGTAGGTAGACCTACGGAGGTAGTAGAACCTCCAGTAGAAAGCTCGAATCCTGAAAAAAAACAGTGTATGGCATTGTACAATCTTGGCCTCAAGGGCAAGTCATGATCATGACCCAATATTAGTTACTGTTGATGAAATTAATGCGTAAATGCTTGATATGGAAGTTGACACGGGAGCTGGCCGTTCCATTATTAGTGAACAGCCATATAATAAGTGGGGGGACCAGAAGTGTTGCCTTTGAGTTACTGATGTGGGTCTAAACCGGACACAGAGGAGAGTATTCCCGATAATTGGTAAAGTATGGTCCAAGGGGTGCACAATCACCAAACAGCAGAATTACTATGTATGTTGTGGCCGGCGCAGGCCCAATATGGTTGTTAGAAATTGGTTGGTGAAATTTGCGGGTGAATGGGACCGAATAAATGACATTGTAGAGGGCGGGGGGGGGGGGGGCCCCCCACACTCAGGCAACTACCAAGGACAACTTATGACTAAAACCATGAGCCGCTGTTTCGCGATGAACTAGGCAAACTTAAGGGTCAACCAAGTGGCATAGTAGTATATGACCAGACGCGCAGCCAAAGTTTTGTAAAGCACGCCAAGTACCACTAGCTAGCTCCCCCTCAAAACAAAAGTCGCGGATGAACTCCACAGATTGGAGCAGACTGGTGTGATTGAACGGGTTGGTACATTTTCACAGTGGGGCAGATCCTATAGTCCAGGTAGTGAAATGAAACAATAAGTGAGCTACGAATTTGCCGTCGGTGACTAATAAAACGACTCACAGTTAATCAAGTAGCACAACCAGATTGTTACCCACTACCCAGGGTAGAGGAACTGTTCACCAACTTAAGTCGGTGTACGGCATTCACAAAAGCTGGACCTTAGTACAGCGTACCAGCAGTTGGAATTAGACGAAGCAAGTCGCGAATTGGTGACCATAAATACGCATTTGGGGTTTAGGGGGTTGTCCAATACAACGTGCCCCTATGGTATTCAACAGTATTGAAGATATCCGCATACTGCAACATTTTTGGACGAGTGTGGTAACGGGTGCCACAGAAACAAGAAAACTTAGCAAATTGGACACGGTTTTGTCCAGAATGGAGGATGCGGGATTACGGCTCTCTTAACAAGACCATGTGTGTGTGTTTTTGGCACCGGAAGTGACATACCTTGGACACAAGATAAGTGCAGCCGGAGTCTGCAACCAACCAGATGACAGTTGCAAGCAATTGTGAACGCACCAGTACCCAAGAACAACAGAGGTGAAATCATTTTTGAATAGGGACTTATTATGGTAAATTCATTAAGAATTTGTCCAGTCTGTTGGCTCCGATGCATCAGCTTTTTCACCCAAAAATGCAAGATGGTCATGGAGTACACCACAACAAAACAAGAGGCCTTTGACGCATGTAAGCAAAGACTCTTCAGCAGAAGTATTGGTTCACTTTTGACCCAGATAAACCTATAGTGAGTATAAGTGAACGCAAAGCCCATTATGGTGTGGGTGCGTTTTTAGCGCAGCAAATCGGAAGCTGGACAGGATATCAAGTCGCTTATGAGTCTTATGCGTCACGATTCGATTCAACACGCAGAGACGTAAATTATCCCACGTGGGATCGCGAAGGACTGGCAGTGTCTTTGGAGTTAAGAAATTCCACACTTACCTGTTACGGCAGACCTTTTAGCATTACAACCGACCACAAACCAATGCTACTTGGACTGTTTGGGGAAAAAAAAGCGTCTTCCCTACACCAGCGATGGCTTTCATCACGACATACAAAGGTGGACCTTGACGTTAGCAGCTTACAGATACCACCTTATCTACAAGCGCGGAGTCGCGAATGATAATGCAGATGGTTTTAGGCAGACTTCCGATTCCAGAAGAGCCGGACTATGTACCGCACCTGGCAGACCTTTATATTGGTTATGGAAATTGGAGTCCACTCCAGTTAACGCTGACAGGATCAAAACATGGACGGGACGTGATCATGTGTTGTCGCGAGTTACGCGAGTCTATTAGAAACAGTTGGACACAAAGCCGCAGGACACGATCCTGAGCTGAAACATTATCTTGTACGCAAAAAGATGAACTTCAGTATCACAATGGTACTGCATTATCGGTGGGGCAAGAGTGATCATTCACCACAGGGACGGAGTGACTTCTCGAGGAATTGCCATGACACGCACCCCGGCATTGTGAGAAGATGAAAGCGCTTGCCCGGAGCTACATATGGGGGCAAGTTAGACAATGACTTGGAGAATTTGTGTAAGCAGGCACAAATTGTCAGACCCAAAGGAAAGTGACCCCAAAGCACACTGCACCCATGGGATGGCATAGACTTCCATGGTCACGTCTCCACATAGACTTCGCAGGCCCAAAGTTGGCCCATATGTTGTTTGGTGATATAGTGGATGCGCGAACAAAAATGTGGATGGAAAGTGTGCCAATGAAGACGGCGACATCCGCACAACAATGAGCAGCTTCGCGTGATCTTCGCAGTGCATGGATTGGTCAAATATTAATTGATTTCGGACCAATGGCAGCGTATCACGGTGAGGAATTTGCGCAAGTTATACGAAACAATGGCCATAAACGTCCTTCCACCCCGGAAGAGAACGGACTCGAGGAAAGGAACGTGCGGACTTTAAGTCAAGTTTGGCAAAAAATGACTGATAACTCATCAAATCAAAAACAAAGGTATCGCGGTTCCTTTTGAAATTACCGTATTACACCCACACCAACAACTGGAAGTCACCGGCTTGAGTTGGTAATGCAGCGCTACGTAAACATGCGCTCTCGCCTGGATGGACACGCCCTGACCTGGGAAAGCAAATCCACAATGAAGCAGCAGGATCAAGAAAAACAATGACATGCGCACTAAAACAGCGCGATTGTCTGGTTGGTAGACAATTATTGCGCGCAACGTTGCTCATGGAGCCAAACTGGCTTCCAGGTGAGTCAGGTAGTGACAAAACTAGGCCCACTGTCTTACAAGGTTAAAAATGGGGGAGGGAGGAGAGTGTTGAAAAGACACGCAGACCACATGATAGACGTCATAAGGTGACCACACAAGAGGGTCAAGCACTTCCAGGACATCCCTTGGAGATTCCAGATTCGGGCTGGATGCCAGAGGGGGAGGGAAAGACCGGGGGAGTACAGCAAGACAACACGGTTGTAACCGTAGATCTACAAAAGAAAGGTCAAAGATCCCCACAGATATGGTTTTGATTTTAACAAACTAAGAGAAAGAGTTGTGCTTGCCAAAAGCAAGTTTATTATGTTGTTGTTACATTTTTCATTTAAACAGAAAGGATGTCATTTTAAGCATTAACTCTCAAAGCCATATCCATTTGTTAAAAAGAGTATCATTAATTACCCAGTTAGGTAATGGAAAAAACTCCATAAAATGTTTACTTGTTTATGAGAAAACTAATGAGTCCAAATCTTAATTATTGAAGGTGACATTTGAGTATTATGGACAGCAGGACTAAGACAGGCAGTATATTACCTTGGTTTCATGTCAGTTTACTTTCAGTACCATTTTATTTCGGTCAAGTTATGTCTCATACAATCTGACAGTACAGGTGTCTTTTGTCACAGGTGATTCTAAGGGAACTTAACAAAATTATACTGATTTTAGAAAGGTTTTCAGGAGCATTTTAATCAGAGTCAATTTTGACTGAGTCATGATGGACAATGTGCAGAACCCTGCCTTGTTCAGTAAAAGTAAACGTGGTTATTTTAGAGATTGCACCAATGAGGCTTCCACTTATTCGCCATTGCACGTGATAATTGTTTTAAAAAGTATTTTGAGTATTACAAAACTAAGGGGGAGGGTGTGTAGTATACTTACTCACTCTTTGTGTACATGCTACGATGTTGTTATGTTGACCAAGTGATCATGAGTGCAGTCTAGCCCGTTGTAACAGAAGTGATAAGAGGTAATAGGTCATAGAAGGAGCGCCAACAACATGTCGTCTCGTGTGAACTAATGTACGAATGATTGTGTGAATTTAAAAACCCCTACAAAAGAAGCTTACGTCTCCGTGTTGTGTTTACTTCACCCCCTATCCATCACTTTGGGATCACCCGGTCTACCTATACCCCCGGTGGGGATGTTTGGTTTTTGGATTAAAAGGAGCGGAACATGACGTCATATGTTGAGGAAGTACGAAAAATACTGAATATAGGGTTGGAAATTTATATTTCTCAATTTTAGCGACTCAAAACACCTTATAAGCTCTTCTAAAATGTTGTCATTATATAAAAACTAGTCATTTCCCATCAAAGTAGAGTCAAAAACCGCATGAAAATTGATTTTCCTACCTTTTTTGGCGCGAAAATTGAAGTTTAACTGTGTGTGTCTATGGAAATGCAGTTTTGATGACGTGCAAACTTTTATGACGTCATTGTGACATGAATGATAGGCATGTGTCGGTTACTCATGTTGGATATTCAATGGAAAGAGGAGGCCTAAGCTATCTATTGTACCAAAATCAAGTGTCTGTATGTTCAGTGTGTTGTGTTAGGCATGTTGGTACTTCTTCTTCCGAAGGGGGGGGGGGTGGTTACACCACTGTAGTATACTTATCACTCATTGGGTACATGCTACGATGTTTGTTATGGTTGACAAGCGATTTTGAGTGCTAGGCATAGTACGTCGTATACAGTAATGAATGAGAGGTCATAGGTCATAGAAAGAGCCGCCAACAACATGTCGTCTCGTGTGAACTACTAATGTACGAATGATTGTGTGCAGTAAAAACCCCTAAAAGTAGCTTACGTCTCCGTGTGTTTACTTCAATTCGACGACGAGGTAAATCTCGATATACCATGGCAACCTACGGCAGTGGTATCGATTTAATGAACATAGTGAGTCATGGTCGCAGTACATTGATAGACTCTCAGAGTATTTTCAAGCCAATGACATTGACGATGCAATCGAAGAAACGTGTCCAATTCTGAACTCATTGTGGGTCCAGCGACCTAGGATTATTTTGTAAGCTACTCGCACCGAAAAGCCCTACGGGTCACGTTTTGAAGAGAATCAAAAGTGCGATGACCAAGCACTGTGTGCCGGCAGTAATTTTGATTGGTTGAAAGATGTAAGTTCAACATACTTTCCATTCCCAGCGTGACACAGAACTCAAAGACTTTGTAGCAGAGCTTCAAGGTCAAGCAGACAAGTGTGATTTCGGAGACCCTTTGGAACACTATGCTTCGCGACTAGATTTATTGGCGGTGTCATGGATGCGCGGTTCACAGATACACTTACTATCAGCAAGGGAACAAACGTATTCACCAAGGCGTGGAGTTAGCACACACGGCTAAATTAGCAGACGATCATTCGCGAGATCTTGCCACGCAGTCCTCACCAGACCAAAGTCCGCATCGGTGCATAAAGTGGGGAAGGGTCGCGGGCGCCCTCAACAGCAGCCAGGTTTAATAATTCTAGAGGTAAAAGGAAGTCACAACCTGGCCCGCCCCCCACATAGTGGTAAATTTTCAATCTATCGGTGTGGTATAAAGAAAAAGGTCATACTCCCTCGAGTGTTGGGGCAAAGAATGTAGAGTGCCATGCCTGTCATGTAATAGGCCACATTGCTAAGGTAGCACACAGAACAGGATCGCGCACATTATGTGGCCGAAGGGAATACACACCAAGGGTAGAGTAGTAGACCTCCAGTAGAGAGCGCGAATCCTGAAAAAAAACAGTGTATGGCATGTACAATCTTGGCTCAAGGGCAAGTCAATGATCATGACCCAATATTAGTTACTGTTGAAATTAATGGTAAATTGGCTTGATATGGAAGTTGACACGGGAGCTGGCCGTTCCATTATTAGTGAACAGCCATATAATAATCTGTGGGGACCATAAGTGTTGCCTTTGGAGTTTACTGATGTGGGCTACATACGTACACAGAGGAGAAGTACCCGATACTTGGTAAAGTAATGGTCCAAGTGGTGCACAATCACCAACAGGCAGAATTACCTATGTATGTTGTGGCCGGCGCAGGGCCCAATCTGTTTGGTAGAAATTGGTTGGTTAAAGTGCGGGTGAATTGGACCGAATAATACATGTAGAGCTACACCCTCGGCAACTACCACGGACAACATTAATTACTAACATGACCCGCTGTTTCGCGATGAACGAGGCAACTTAAGGGTCCACCAAGTTCATATTAGTATTATGCCAGACGCGCAGCCAAAGTTTTGTAAACACGCCAAGACCACTAAGCTCTCAAACACAGTCGCGGATGAACTCCACAGATTGGAGCAGACTGGTGTAATTGAACGGGTAACATTTTCACATGGGCAGCTCCTATAGTCCCGGTAGTGAAACTCAGGAGCTACGATTTGCGTGACTATAAAACGACTCACAGTTAATCAAGTAGACACCAGATTTGTACCGCACTAACCCAGGTTAGAGGAACTGTTCACCAAATTAAGTGGTGGTACGGCATTCACAAAGCTGGACCTTAGTACAGCGTACCAGCAGTTGGAATTAGACGCCAGCAGTCGCGAATTGGTGACCATCAATACGCATTTGGGGTTGTTCCAATACAACCGGTGCCCCTATGGTATTTCAACAGCTTATGGCAGATATTCCTCATACTGCAACATTTTTGGACGATGTGGTGGTAACGGGTGCCACAGAACAGAAATCTTAGCAAATTTGTACAGGTTTTTGTCCAGAATGGAGACGCGGGATTACGGCTTAACCAACGACATTGTGTGTTTTTTTTGCACCGAAAGTGACATACCTTGGACACAAGATAAGCGCAGCCGGTCTGCAACCAACAAGAATGACAAGGTGGGCCAGCAATTGTGACGCACCAGTAAACCAACAAGACACAGAGTTGAAATCATTTTTATGGGACTAATGACTATTATGGGAGATTCATTAAAATTTGTCCCTCTGTTGGCTCCGATGCAAATAAGCTGTTGCGGCGCCAAAACGCAAGTGGTCATTGAGTACACCACAACAGAGGCCTTTGACGCATGTAAGCAAAGACTCTTCAGCAGAAGTATTGGTTCATTTTGACCCATATAAACCATAGTGGTAGCATTTGACGCAATCCCCCCATATGGTGTGGGTGCCGTTTTAGCGCAGCAAATGGAAGATGGACATGAATATCCAGTCGCTTATGAGCTTCTTATGCGTCACATCGCTTTCACCCGAGAGCGTAACTTAGCTCCCTTGGATCGCAATGACTGGCAGTGACTTTGGATTTAAGAAATTCCACACTACCTGTACGGCAGACCTTTTATTAGCATTACAACCGACACAAACCACTGCTTGGACTGTTTGGGGAAAAGCGTCCTACACCAGCCGATGGCTTCATCACGCATACAAAGGTGGTCCTTGACGTTACAGCTTACAGATACCACCTTATCTACAAGCACGGAGTCGCGAATGCTAATCAGATGGTTTTAGCAGACTTCCGCTTCCAGAAGAGCCTGACTGTACACGCAACCTAAGACTCTTATATTGGTTATTGGATCAATTGAGTCCACTCCATTACGCTGACTGATCAAAACAGGACGTGGATTGATCCTGTGTGTCGCGAGTACGCGATTATATTATGAACAGTTGGCCACAAGCCGCAGGGACAAGATCCTAGCCTGAAACATTACTATGTAACGCAAAATGAACTCAGACTATCCACAATGCTGCATTTATTTGGGGAGCAAGAGTGATCATTCCACCACAGGGACGGAAGTTACTTCTAGAGGAATTGCATGACACGCACCCCGGCATTGTGAGAATTAAGCCTTGCCCTGAGCTAAAGTGGTGCCTAAGTTAGACAATGACTTGGAGAATTTGTGCTAAGCGTGCACCAATTGTTCAGACACAAAGGCAAGTGCCCCAAAAGCACACCTGCACCCATGGGAATGGCCTAGCCTTCCATTGGCCGTCTCCACATAGACTTCGCAGTCCCAATGATGGCCATAATGTTTTTGGTGATAGTGGATGCGCGAACAAAAGGATGGAATTTGTCCCATATACTGCGACATCCGATACAACCATTGGCATCTTTCGCGTGACTCTTCGCAGTGCATGGATTGGCAAATAGTATGTTTCGGAACAATGGCTGCAGCGTTCACGAGTGAGGAATTTGCGCAATTTATACGAAACAATGGCATAAAACGTCCTTCCACCCCGTAAGTAACGGACTCGCGGAAAGGACCGTGCAGACTTTTAAGTCAAGTTGGCAACAATGACTGATAACTCATCAATCCAAACAAAGGTATCGCGGTTCCTTTTGAAATACCGTATTACCCCCACACAACAACTGGCAAGTCACCGGCTGAGTTGTTAATATGCAGCGTAACTGCGCTCGCTCAGCCTGGATTTGACACGTTCGCCACCCGAACGCTGGAATCAAAGTCCACAATAAGCAGCAGGATCAAAAGAAAACTCATGCACATGCGCACTAAACAGCGCGATTTTCTGGTTGGTGAGACAATTTATGCGCGCAACTTTGCTCATGGAGCCAAATGGCTTCCAGGTGAGTATTGACAACTATGCCCCCTGTCTTCCAATGTAAAAATGGGGGATGGAGAGTGTGGAAAAGAACATGACGCATACCACATGATATGCACGTCATAAGGGTGACACACAAGAGGGTACATCACTTCCACTGACTTCCCTTTGGAGATCCAGATGCGGGCTGATGCCAGGGGGAGGAAAGACGGGGGAGTACAGCAAAGACAACCACAGTTCTAACCGTAGATCTCACAGACGGCAAGCTCCCCAGATATGTTAATTTGATTAAAAACTAAGAGAAAGTTGTGCTGCCAAAAGCAAGTTTATTTAATGTTGTTTTTAACATTTTCAGTTTACAGAAAGGACTGTCATTTTAATGCATAACTCTCAAGCCATATCATTTGTTAAAGAGTATCATTAATACCCGTTTAGGTAATGGAAAAAAAATCCTAAAATGTTTACTTGTTTATGAGAAACTAATGAATCCAAATCTTAATTATTGAAGGTGACTTTTGACGTCTATGACAGCATGAATAGACAGGCATTATATTACCTGGGTTTTCATGTCATTTACAGTACCATTTTATTCGGTCAAGTTATTGTCCTCATACATTGCATGTACCAGTTGACCTTTTTGTCACAGGATTCTAAGGAACCTTTACAAACATTATATTGATTTTTAAGAAAGGGTTTTTTTTTTTTTTTTAATCAGAGTCAATTTTGACTGAGTCATGATGGACAATGTGCAGAACCCTGCCTTGTTCAGTAACGTGGTTATTTTTAGAGAGCACATGCTGCCTCTCCCCCTTATTCGCCATTGGCAAGTGATAATTGTTTAAAAGTATTTTGAGTATTACAAAACTAAGGGGGAGGATGTGTAGTATACTTACTCACTCATTGTGTACATGCTACGATGTTTGTTATTGTTGACCAGCTGATCATGAGTGCTAGTCATAGCCCGTAGTACAGAAGTGCCATAAGAGGTCATAGGTCATAGAGTGGCCCACACAACATGTCGTCTTCGTGTGAACTACTAATGTACGAATGATTGTGTGCAGTAAAAAACCCTAAAAGTAGCTTACGTCTCCGTGTGTTTACTTCAACCCCCCTATCCATCACTTTGGGATCACCCTGTATCTTACCTATACCCCGGTGGATGTTTGTTTTTGGAATAAAAGGAGCGGAAACAGTCAATTGACAATTTAACATTAAAAATTGGCACCAAAAAAGGGGGTTTTAGCAAGCCGGGGAAAAAACCTGAAGGGGGGGGGGTGGTGGTTAACCACCCCCCCTTCAGTAGACGAGGGTTAAGGACCACTGGCACATTTGAAAAATAGGGACACACCATCAAGATTTTTCAAAATCGATATTTTTTGCATGTTTGTAAGGCTTTTATATACAAAAGCCCTCACCCGAAATGATTAAGACCAAATCAGCTTCCTTATGGGTAACAGAACGATTTATAATTTAACGTCGCCGGCGATGTGAAATTCAGCAGACGGCGAAAATGGCGTTTAACACAAGAACACCAACGCTGTATGCATGTTTCCCACGCTATGCACACTGTTTGATCGGTCTATAACCTTTGTGGTTTTAATATCAGTGAGTACGAGTCAAAAATATTCATGTAATATACACATTTGTTGATTATAGTTATGGAAAACTTAAAAGTTGGCCTACAAATTACCCGGATGTCTTTATCCTCATACAATGTCCCTATCCTGTTTTGGGTATGTTTATTTTTATGTGTAAAATATATCCCTGTTCTTCCAATGGCCTAGACTATCATTTGAAGAGCAAATTGAAGAAATTTCATATTTTGTGGGGGAAAATGTGCCATGCCCGCTTTAAGTTTATATCTGAGTTTCAATGATCATTTTGAACTGAGAATTACAAGGTGTTTAAATGACATTTTGATTATTGCGAGATTTTGTTCAAATTTATATTTTGCTAAGCTATAATGATATATCTGGTTAAGTTTTCAAATGTTAAATT
Source organism: Ophioderma brevispina (assembly GCA_023653785.1). Lineage (NCBI taxonomy): Eukaryota > Metazoa > Echinodermata > Ophiuroidea > Amphilepidida > Ophiodermatidae > Ophioderma > Ophioderma brevispina. Next base: position 50,991 of record JAMKCH010052873.1, read on the forward strand.
TGTTTAAAGGTCAACTTTCCGATAAAATGTCTTTGGTGTGTTTAGCTTTTGGTTTGTTTTATTTTATATTTCTAAACACCCAATGTCAGGTATCGAACTTTGTCCATTTATAACTCCAAAATAATCAATTTCAAGTGAGAAGCCTAAACCCATTTTTCATATCCGAGTTGTGAAACTTTAACTTGTAAAGTGATACAATTAGTTTTTCAATTCAATAACTGACTCGAGGTTTTCTTGAAAACCTAGTTTATTGAGAGATTTTTTGAGAAACTTGTTTTCAACAGTCCAATCATTTAATCATGAATGAATGATAAACTTTTTCGAAAAAAATTATCGACTAATAACAAGTTGTGAAATCTACGTTTTCATATAGAATAACCTATTTTCAGGATGATATACTAGATTTTTGGTTAAATTCGTTTTAAAAATATGTTTTTCAAGTGAAGGTACAGATTCACTTCATTTGAAAAAGTTTCGGTTTTTCAATTTTATCAAAACTCACTTATATATCAACATCCATATTTTTTTTCATTTGAATTGAAAAAAAAATATTATATTAGAGGTCCGGAGAACTGGGGAATTGAAAATTCCTCAAGCAACGCCATTTCACACATTAGATCAACTTGTCAACCCCCCTTAACGATGCTTGACGCATAACCCCCGCAGCCGCGCGCAAGGGGCTGTAAGCCCTGCTAAAACTAAAACGGGGAATCCGTCTGCTCATACAGTCCACGGTTAAGTTATTTTAGCCGGCTGACGATGTTTTCAGTTTTGTAGACTTATGGACTCTTCTTTTCCATTCATGCGGGGCAATTTGAATATCATTATTAAAGAACAATATCAGATGTTGAATCTTAAAAGGAAATTTTATTATGGGATAACAGCCATTTTTGAAAATAAAGATTGGATGACGTCACGTGCATTGATTTGTTGTATTATTTTGCTTCGGGGGACCCATTCAGGTAAAAATGACCGTACGTATCCCTATTGGAAAAAACAACCGAATTATCGTCATCGTACTCGGTTTTTTGATAGTAGGGAAAAGGTAAATTTTGTACTTTTTTAACTAATAAACGTGTCTTTTGGAAAAAATCAACAACACTTTGGGCAGAGGGGGTCCATGTATCAACTGATTTAACATAGAGGTCGGATTTATATAATCGGTCGCCCCCGAAGAGGCAAACTGATTACCTGCTACCTGACACTTGACCTGGTACCTGAACACTGACACCAACCTATTCATCTCGTTACCGTTATAACTACAATACGGCAAGCAGCAAGCATTCTGTATCTCCGTTGTCACAGCGTAATCGATCAAGATGTGAGACTATACATGCGGTTCTGTAGTAAAGACTAGTTTCAATACATTTTGAAGCGTAGTAAAGACTATTTTCAATGCAGTTCAGTCATGTGGGTACTTTTCCAGGAAGTGACTATTCGCCAGACGAGTCCGTCGAAGACTGTTGTGAAATCTATTTACCGGAAAACTTATATGCGGGGCGCTATTTATATAGTATATTTATCATATCACAATAGTATTATCGGTTTATATTCGTAAAGCTTATTTAGGATAAAAGCAATCACCACCCACATCCTTCCTCGCTATTGTAGTGGATAAGAGCACGATTTTAAAATGCGGTATCACAGTTCGAATCCAACCATGGGCCTTGTTTCAAATCATGTATTTCAGTATATTTTAGAAGTAGGCAAAGGCTATATGCAACGACTGTCGTTGCACACAATTCTACAAATTGGCTATACTATGACAATACCATAGGCTTATCATTAGTCAGAAGACCATAGTCGTAACACCAAATTGTAAATTATGCTTACAGCCATGCAATAATAGGCCTACGCAGTGTAAAAATCAGTACATTTGTAGTTGTGCTTAATTATTCAACAGTTAGGCGCCCCAGGCCCACGTCCCCGTTGCACTGTTTTCCATCGTCACTGCTATTAAAAGTTTTACATCAATATTCTTCTGGTTAGTTACCTGTGCATAAAACTCACAAAGCTCCAGAAACTTCCCCTGCAAAGTACTCATCTTTCAAACAAATATACCCTTGAACATACGCCGGCCATGTCGACAAGCTATGCGCTCTGTACCATGCGGCACCGATACACTCTACTATCAAACAGCCCTATTATAATTATTATATCACCCCAAAACCATTGCACTCTGGAGAATATGTTGGTAAATCTGTTGTATATTGCTTATCCGTTGTTGTTCAAGCTTTGTTTAGTTTATGAATCATTCTCGTGTTTCTAGAGGTTTGTCTGAAGTCACCAGAATACGGAGTGCACAAATTATTTCAATTTTCTTTTGTTTCGCGTGCAAGGTTATCTAGGAATCTTTTGTTTGGGGCGTTCAGATTATTAATTTGTGCTCTCTGCCTCAGATAACCTTACTGGAGGACTGAATTCGTAGGATATTAATGCATGCACAACAAGGATAATCAACAATACAATGGTGCACTAGAAGGGTGATTATAAGAGAAGACTACCAGAGGAAATAGTGCTAGAAGCTCGCAAGATTCCAAATTAGTTTTCATTGAATTGTCATCATTTAAATTTCCTGCTTCTGATGGACTGATTGTGAGTATGAAAGATAAAAGTAAAACTTCCTTTTGACAATGAAAGTTGCAATCCAATGGCGGCTATTTCTTTTCACGTATTAGTCTTTGATTTTAAGGTGCATTTCGTGATCTAGCACCTTGTGTTTTATTAGGTTCGTTTAGATATCGTCGAGAAAAGCTTATTCCCAAAAAATTTCACTTGATACCGTTCTTGCGGTTTGATGTTATGAACCAACACTTCTGGTATCAATAGGTCCATAGGCGTACTGTCCGGTAATTTTCGTCCAGATACGACCGAATTGACAAGTAAAATTGGGCACACGTGCATTACTATGACGGACGGTTCAGATGAATAAAAATCTCAACTTTTGGGGGGGGAAGTCGGGGGGGGGGGGGGACGAGATAGTGGATCACGAAATGCCCCTTTAAATAGAAGCTAATGCAAGTTATCCAGACGTGTGCAGTCAGGAAAATGGTTGTTTTATTCATATAACTCGGATTGCCACGAGCGAATTCAAGAATTCTCTTTTTAATTTGGAGAAAAAAAAACTGTCTTTCTTAAAGATATATTAGTTGACAATGAATTCTTCACAGATTTTTTTTTATTAAACATCAAATAAATGAATAAACTTCGTTTGAAATCATTATGTACAGGGAATCATCGATTCATATTCGTTTGCGTTTGCGTTTGTGCGACCAGGGATCATCGTTAAGAGGGGCCCCCCCCCCCCCCCGGTTCGGACGATGGTTAAGCAACTTCTCATTCATAAAAGAATATAACTCACCCCACGGAAATATATGACTAAGGACTTCAAAATCGACAATAGATATGAGCACACGTAACGTACTAACAGACACAGGGTCTACATAGCGAACCTAATAGGTAGTGTTGTCTTGTCAGTAAGGTTGTGTGTTTAGGGATCTGTCCGCGTTTTCTTCCATTCTTAACCCTCATCACCTCTCCCTCCCGTCTCTCTTCACTTTCCTCTCCTCCGTCTTTCTCCACCTCATCCTGATCTTAAACTTTCCTCTTCTATATTATTCTAAACCAATGGACTGTACATGAAAAATATCACTCTATCCAGTCTTTTATTTTGCTCTGAACAATGCAAGCAAACGCGGATGCTAAGAAAGAAGCAACAGCGTGTGAAGCCTGATGGGACCCTTTGAGCTGCCATATTCGCTGCGGATGGATATATGTATGTGCTATATTAAATACAGGTGAGTTCATATATTTGTTATCGTGACCGTATATTTTGCGAATTCGCTTGTAGCGTATTCCCAGTTATGAAGACGTACCTTGTTCAGAAGCAAAATAAAAGACTGGATTTTAGCAACGCGTTGCTTGCATTAACAAACGCGTGCTAAAAAGGCAACGTGTTCCCAAAGAAAGCAAAGGTTGCCAATGCAAGCAATGCATTGCTAATGCAAGCAAAGCGTTGCTAATAAAAGGAACGCGTTGCTTAGCGAACCAATCAGAAAAATGGAAAAGCAACGCTTTGCTAATGAAAGCAATGATGGTTTTTTAGTGCTGCTTAAAAAGCAACGCGTTGCTTTTTCTTTTTTCTGATTTGTTAGCTTTGCAACGCGTTCGTTGTTTTCTGAAAGCAACGCGTTGTGGCCAATACGTTATGACCCTTACAGCTTGCCATAGATGAGGACGGACAACATTTTATTATTAGAACACCAATGTAAACCGTCTTCGTTGTCAACAAACCAATAAAGTGAAATTCAAGTGTGCGCATGGGATATGATTGTATGAAAGCAGCTTTCAATATAATAACAGATGTTTGGTACGAATGATCTGATCATGCCTTGTATTTCAAGTATTGGTCTGTACGATGTTCATAAACGTATGGGCACATTAATTAAACGATCCCATATCAAATGTTCGTCTGATGTACACCCATAAAACTCACATTCTCATACCATCTTGCATACGCACAGCAATCTTGCAATAGCGCAGAAGTACAAAATATATCCACGCACAGACACAGATACACACAGACACAAACGCATGACACAGACACGCACACGCGGCATACATGACACACCAAACACGCACACATACTACAGACACACACGTTTTATACAGCGCTAATATGATGCTTCTATGAGATTTTGGCCCGAAATTATGCTCTAGAAAATTAGGCCTATGGTCCAGGACCATATGGTCCTGGAGCATATGTTCCCGGAACATAAATAATATGGAAAATATTCTGACTCAAATATGCTCCGGAACACATTTGAAATATTTACTCCTGGACCATATTTGAATGTACAATGCTCCAAGAGCATATCGCAAATATACTCCTGGAGCAGTGTAGAAAATATTCTAAGTCAAATACTGCTCCAGGAACACATTTGCCATATGCTCCTGGAGCATGTGCATTCAAATTTTACTTAGAATCTTTCTCCAGATTATTTTTGCTCCAGGACCATATTGGACCATATGCTCCTGGAGCATAATTTCGGGCCAAAATCTCAGAGAAGCTAGCATGACAAGCACACAACACTACTGTGTACTCACGTATGATGCAACATGTCATACAGGTTTTGACATGACATGCATGAAATAAAATAATGTATGCGTGTTTCCGTAAATCATCAATTACATTGCAGAGTAAACATAGCATTTACCATATTCCACCACTTTTTTAACAATTTCCCTCAAGGCAAAATCTGATGCAAAATTTTGAAATTAAATTCAACAAGTTTCATATTATCTGTGACGACGCTTGTTTTATGGACCACGCATTTTGTATAATTTGAGGCATTAAAGTATCAAAACCCACAAAAGCTAATTAATATTTTAAAGATTCGTGGCCTGATTGCTAATAGCCTTGTCTCCAGAACCGCAGATTTTACTAGAAGTGGTCACAATTGTGGTGTCCGAAAAACAAAATAACCCATTATTTTTCCCATATACCCTGTCAAATCCTAGGGCTAAAAGATGTTTGGTTTGAATGTTGTGAAGCGAAAATGTGCCCCATTTGGTCGACCAATAATAATTTTACAAAGTACTCTATGGGGCTTACAAGATCACGTCTCACATCAAACGGATTACAGATGGGGTTTGGAGGCCAGGATCATTCAAACAAGATGAAAACTTAATATAATTAATATTATCCCCTTTAAGTTATAGAGACAGGACGTCACCTTTTTTAATATTAGGGATTAAATGCATCATATAACAAAAGAACATACTACGTTACTTGTGTCTGTTGAACACTAATTAATTATGCAATAAAATGTAATAAAACTCGTGATTCAATTTGCAGGTATATCCGTTGATCCGCCAGCGGAGCGAGCGCAGAAGCACCAAAAAAAAAAAAAAAACGCGAGCGAGCGCAAAAGACCCACCAGCGGAGCGAGCGCAGAAGATCCACCAGCGGAGCGAGCGCAGAAGATCCACCAGCGGATTCAGCGCAGAAGATCTACCAGCGGAGCGGTGGATTATTATGAGTTGTTCTAAAGGCAACATCCTTTCATTATTTTTTGCATTGAAACCAAAACTGCTTCTGAAAACCAAACTATTTACATTCAAAACACAATTAATAAAAAACGTAATTTGGTTATTTTGACCAAGCAGATGCTCCGCCAAGAGAGCGAAATCGAGCAGAACGAGCGCAGTTGATCCATCAGCGGAGCTAGCGCAGAAGCTCCGCTAGCGGAGCGAGCGCAGTTGATCCACCAGCGGAGCGAGTGCAGATGATCCACCAGCGGAGCATGCGCATAAGCTCCGCCAGTTGATTTTCTGCTCGAGCGTAGAACTATAGATATTGTTATTATACTATATAGTTTTCCGTACTCGACCTCAGATACTCCGCCGACGGATTTTCTGCGCTCGAGCGCAGGATTTTTTCCTTCACTATATAGTGACGGAGGTGTTTCCTGCGCTCGAGCGCAGAGACTCCACCGACGGATTTTCTGCGCTCGAACTCCACTACCGGATGTTCTGCGGAGGGGCGCAGAAGCTCCAGTAGTGGATCACTTACATACATGGACAAAATTTTACAAAACTGAGAATTTCTACTCTAAGAGTAGATCGAGTATGCAGGTAAGATAAGGCACACATCCTATACTCAGCCAACGGTTTAGGTAGTATAAAATATCATTTTTTGTAGGTAAGTCATTTGAGACTTTATGATACCTATTAAGAATCGCATAGATTACCATTTGCACGCTCTACGGTTGAATGAGATACGTGTGTCATGGCATCAAATCTTCACCTCTAAATCGGAGAACTAGTCCATCCCAAAACCTGCCAAAACATCATTTATGAGGACCGGCTGAAAATTTGAATAGATTGTATTCGCCCTCCTTCAGCAGGTAACTACCGTAACTTGCTCAAGCCTATGAATCTCCAGCCCTATGATCTGATTTAAAGGTCGCTTATCTACAATCTTCCGAGATGGGTGTTAAGTTTTGCCTTTCTTGCCTATAGACTATTTGCCTACGCTGACTATTCTCCATAACTGGAGTAAAATGACTACTGTAAACTGTAAGTTATGTCGTAATAAAGAGACGCCCAATCACGTTTTCAATTCATGTCCTGCTTCTCTCAAGAGCAGGGCGGTCAAACTTTATGACATAACATTATTTTGAATTATATTATAAAAACACCAAAAATCGCACTTAGTTCTGCCACAAGTATGCAAGCTAACATTCCAGGTCATTCAACAGTTGGTCTATCCCCCATAACATTTTTGTTACTAATCGTAAGCCAGATGTGGTTGTTTTGCAAGATTGTGGCGTTTCCATACAGATTATTTAGGCCAGAGTATATAAAATTAAAACAAGGAAAGGAGGAAATTTCTGGGAAGGAACAAGCTGAAAATGTCAGAATGGTTGCAGAAAATGTGCTAGAATAATATTACTAAAAGTCCCCACAATCATATTGCATTTTCAGAAATAAGGGGGCGAAAAGAGTTGTACAGGGGTAAAATACGAAAATTTCAATTGTCATTAAATGTGTTCAACATTTTTGTCATGTTCAAAGGATTAAAAAAAAGGTATGTTTGCCCTATCTGGTGTGTTAGTTTAATATCTATATGGTAAAAAAGGCTCAAGGTCATCTGGGGGTTAAATTTCAGAATGGTAAGATTCCCTGAAAAGTGTTGTCAAATTCTCTTCAAGTTGTACATGAACACAAATGAATATTTAAAAGTGATGTCATTACTTGCAAAATTACAGGGCCAATGTGCTGGGGTTCTACAGGCTCTATGGGGGTCACTGCTTCTGCTCTTATATGTCAATATTGAATCCATGTAGGTGATTGAATGAACATTTCTGTTTAATTAGCTCTACGGCAATTTGATCTGGTTTCAATGAAATGGATCATTTGAAATATTTACCCCCAGGGATGACCTTGAATTATTTAAGGTCTGTATAACTTAAACTACAGGTTGAGATAGGGCAAAATATACCTTTTATTGATCTTGGGACATGACAAAAAGTTGGAACACATTTAAGGGACAATTCTAATTATTTTGTAATTTTCCCCTGTACAAAACTTTGCCCCCTTATTTCTGAAAAGGCACAAAGAGGATTTTAGGGGACTTTTATTATGTCTTCTAGGACACATTTCTGACCAACCGACATTTTCAGCCACGACACTCAGAAATTTCACGGTAAAACTAAAATTCTTGCCTACCTAATTGAGCTCTCGGTTCATTTGAAAACTACATGGATAAAGCGTTGAGTCAAAGAGTCAAAGTCCATCTTACCCAGGCTCTCAATGATAAAGGAAATGATTGTCACTACATTGCAACTCGTTGGGTAAAAGTGGGTGAATTGGCAAAATACCTTTGCTGTTGGTTAAAAATGGTCGGTTGCTTACCGAGGCGTCATGAAATTGCACTTCATACTTTTTGTGGTATCTCATGCCAGTATGTGTTTGGTTGGATAACAAATATTTTTTAACATACAGTACTATTTTTTTTATAATTGTATATATTATATTGAGCTCATTATGGTAGTCTACAATTTTACCCACTTTGTGTCTGTTGAATTGGTTCCATATCAATCCTTAACTCAACGGATTTTGCAGGTTGTATTTGATTGAAATCCCGTGGACTCACCTGATAATGAGCAACGTTTGAAATAAAGTTAAAACTAGAAGGACATGGCTATCAAGGGTTAAAACATAAACAAAAACAAAACCAAACAACAAACAAACAAATCATCTGCATTGTGAGACTTTGTCCTTCTGGCAATGCAATCATTCGTAATATCTTTGCCACATCGCATCTCGCTGTTTGGAGGTATGCAGAGATATGTAGCTATTGCTAATATCCAGATACTCTACCTAATTATAAGCCTTCATCCCTCTTATACCGTCGTCCTATAAGAGGCGGAGGCAAGTATTATCGTTAGGGACGGTCTCCATGTAAGGATAACGAGACCTCCGAGTTTAACTCAATGGGATTATGAATGTCACAATATCCGCCATCTTTTCAACTTCCTTTCAACTCATTCTCATCTACAAACTCAAGTAGAAAGAACAATACATTCACCTAGTAATCAATGTATAGACGACAATCCTCTTCATTCAGGCTATATTGACATTTGGAGAGTGGCCATCTGCTATACTGGAGAAATTTAAATGTAAATTTATGTTGTTGTGACAATGAGGCTGATACTCTTCCTCAATATTATAGATCTCCACGACTTGAAACAACTATTTGTTGGCTAACCCCATCGGGAACCACACTCTGATCTATTAATAACTTGGAAATATGACAATTTTGTGAGCCAATTTCAACTCATAGTCACTTGCCGTCCTGACCCACATACGCTGCCAGTGGTTCATTCCTCAAATAACCCGACCTGACCCAATCATTAAAAGTAGCAGACTCTAAAAATTTGCAACATTAAAAACACATGCTGGTCCGCTAACGATCTCACCTCTGCGTTTTTTCCTCCTTCAGATGCTGACCATGATTATCTGTTAATGAATATAACACATCTTATCTAGGACCCGTGATGAACGTCCTCGACTCGTCAATCGATTTGTGGTTTTGCGTGCGAATGCACATTGGTATTCGGATGCTCTTCGTGCTGAGAAGAAAGTGAGATTGCGGTGGGCTGGACGCCAAGATTTCAGACTGTCTCAAAGAAGCTTACAACGCTCAATGTTTTAAATGCAGCTTTCTTCTGCCTAAAGCCACAGAACAGAGCTCAAAGCAAGCAATTACTACATGTGATCAACGTGAACTTTTTCCTGTAGTCAATCAATTTCACCTCTCCTAGAGTGGCAACACCGCTACCACCTACCCTGAACTGTCCAAAAGATCTTGTAGACAGTTTTGCAGAATTTTTCCACAACAAGGATCAAGAAGCTGCGCAAACAGTCTGTCGCTCTTTCTGTCTGTCTGAGCTAATGGGCCATGCCAAAGCACCCTTCAGCAACGTTTCTATACGGTGTCTGAAGAGGTGATCTTGAAATCGACTAAAACCAAATCAGCATCATTAGGCTCTGCCCTTAGACCCCTTACTCGCCTGTCTCTTAAAACTATATCTAGATGATCTGGTACCAGTCATAACAAGGATTGCCAATTTTTCCTTGTCTTCGGATGTATTTCCTCAAACTCTCAAGCATACATCTGTCATCCCGCTGTTGAAGAAATCTGGCTTGGACACCAACATCCTCTCCAATTATCACCCTATATCCAGTGTTACATTTCTCGGAAAGGTGATTGAAGAGTAGCAGTGAATCAATTGCAGACTTATCTCATCGATAATGATCTCAATGTTCCGATGCAGTCAGCATACCGGCAATTTCACAGTACGGAGACTACACTGTTACCTGTACAGAATGGCATCTTGACCGCTTTTGACAAACAAAAAGAGGCCGTGTTAATGCTAAGGGATGTCAGTGCTGCCTTTGGCACTATCACCATAGACCACAAAAAGCTCCTAACCTGCCTAACTAAACGGTATGGAATAACTGGAATGCATTAAGTTAGTTCTCTTCCTACATGATGGCAGGTCTACTCAAGCTATATCAGTCAGAGATGCTTCGACAGATCCTGTGGCGGTAGATTCTGGGGATCCACTGGACCTATTAACTTCATCTTGTTCAGTGCCCCACTACAGGATATTGCCCATGGTGTTCAATTTGTTGTTTATGCCGGTGACATCCAGCTATATCTGATTTTCCACTTCGGGATCGTGAAGCAGCCATAAAAATTGAATCATGCATTGCATGCACCAGGTCCTGGTGTAAATCCAACTTGACAAGCTGATATTAAATGACAAGAAATAAGCTTACCATGATGCATTAGCAATTCCGTTATTCGTCAGTCGGCTGAAGCCCGGAACCTTGGTGTCACCTTAGACTCGTCACTAAGAAACATCACACCAGCTCTCACACCATTTACGTGTCGTCTTGGCACACCGCGCCGCCCATTGTTGAATCTTGGCAAACCTTGGCAAATCTTCACTGCCCTAGGGAGTTTATCAACCACATCATTATCGGCTGAGCGTACGGCGGTCCGGTAAGTACGTATATCCTGTTTCTAAAATTGAAAGCGTAAATTGAAACCAGCGTTTGAAAACTCTCAAGACTGAAATAATACTGAAATGCATTGTGGGAAAAGGGATGCGGCCCTTAGCGATTGCCTGTTCACTTTTCCGTGTTTGCGAGCACCGAAGTACCCGACACAAACGTTCAATTTTCTCGCTAGGTTCTATAGGTTCAGACCCAATTACGATACATAGGCCTATTGAAAACAAAACATAGTAACGGACCCTCTGATGCAAAAATCTCCATAGAACCCCTTCGTATTCCGGAGATATATGAGATTTAGTTTCATTTGCATGCATTCGCTACGACGGATTGATAACGTTAATCTCTCGCGCAGTACTAATTTAGATAATATCTTTTGCAGTCTGTGACACAGACTACTTACGTTCCGGACCGCCGTAGGCTGAGCGTGGGAAACTCTGTCAGCGTTGATTTGGATTTTTTGTACATTGCGGTACACTGGAGATTGCGCAAAATACTTGGCCTATCGTAACGATTTACGCACCAAAATATTCCTAACTAAATTGTCTAGTTAGCGGACTAGTTTATAATATGGGGTTTATTTTTGGAAAAAGACGCAAAAACGTGAAAAATACGATCCATACAAGCAATTTTCTTACCTTTTCAGCTTGCTCGATTCTCGATTGCTGCTATCAAGTCATGCCACACGCCAGGCTTACAAAAACTAGTGAACTAAGGGGTATTCTTTGTCAGGAACCCATTTCTAACATCAGATCGACCACCTGATTCGTTGATTTCGCGATATCCAAGGTACCGCGAAACCTTTTTTTTTTCATTCCTTGTTCAAGCTAATCGCAGAGCCTTTAACACAGCGCTTTGCTGCTAGGGAGTCAAAAGACGTAGTGCATGTCTAAGAATAGCCGGCCAATTAGCGATGCGGAAACGGAATTGGTGGCGCTGTGTGCCAGCAGTACAGATGCTATGGGAGCGTAAATGGTGTGCTCTCTACCAACTGCATTGGCTTCCAATTAAACAGAGGGCAGCTGCATTTCTGCTTCTCACCTATAAGGCCATCCAATCCGCGGTATGTCACCTACCTATATATCTCTGAGCTTCTTCTTATCGTATCCACAAGTCATTGGTAATGGCTTGTGGTGGTGTCAGGATTTATTCAACTTAGTAAGCTGATCCGGGGCAGCGTGTATCCATGATACGGACGCTCCTAACACTCTCTAAATGTAAACGAGTGAAAAATGTCACTCCCCAATAGAATGAAACTCTTGTAAACCACTCCAAAATGAGTGGGTTGTACTTAAAAAGAGTGAATTTCCATTCAAAAAGAGTAAAAACCACCCCAAAAAGAGTGGACTTCCACTCGTTTGAGGAGTGAAACGAAGGACAACACGAAAACGAGTGGAAATCCACTCTTTTTAGAGTGATGTTCATTCTTTTTGAGTGGGACTTTGCTCTTTTAAGTACAAACACTCATTGGAGTGGTTTCAAAGAGTTTCACTCTTTTGGGCGTGAAATTTTCACTCGTTTTTAAGACTGGGGCGGATTGGGATCAATCCAGTTTACACCCTACTCTTATTCGACACTGACTGCGATGTAAATGTACAGTTGTGACTCTATACATGGGACCGACGGCCTAACGTACCCTACGAAGGACGGGTGCTTTCATGATCATTTGCCCAATCCAAGTTGAACCATGGAGGAGAGCGGTATTATATATTTAATCAATAGCTCGTATACAGATTAAATCAGAATGAGAATGCGAATAAATCCCAGCAAGTGACCCCATCAGGATTCGAACCCGGGGATTTTGGTAAATTAGCGCCCACAGGCAAGAACCCTAACCGCTAGGCCCCGATCTTGAGCTCATCCAGTTGTATTCACCATTCGAAGACCTTGAGATATTCTTCTTACTCCTAGTGAGTAGGCCTACACCAGTCATCTTATAAAAGAAGTTCTATGGTTATAGATCTTTCATTACCGCAGCAGCACTTTTGTGAATAACTCTATCTCTCTAACAGTATTGCTCAGCTCAGCAATAACTATTTCACGTCTGAAGGACATTCCGTTTTTAAACAGCATTTTGATCATGATACGTATCCTGTTTTATGATGCATTTTCAATCATTAATATGATATGTGATTGGATATCTTTCTTGTTCTCCATCTTCCTCCCATCCGGTGCATAGAATAGCTGTTTCTATCACCGTTAAGGAAAAAAACTAGGTATTAGACAAAAACCCGACGCACTAATTAACAACGTAATAAAGAGTAATATAGTTTGCCACTTTATACACGTTAAAGTAAGCCCAGGGTCTAAGAAAGTGGTACATTTTAAGAGCTGAATGTTCCATTCAAAAGAGTTAAAAATCACTCAAAAAGAGTGGATTCCACTGTTTGAGGAGTAAAACGAAGGACAACACGAAAACGCGTGGAAATCCACTCTTTTAGAGTGATATTCATTCTTTTTGAGTGGGACTTTGCTCTTTTAAGTACAACCACTCATTGGAGTGCGTTTCAAAGAGTTTCACTCTTTTGGGGAGTAGAATTTTCAATCGTTTTTTAAAGGAATGGAGGCGGATTGGGATCAATCAGGGGTTTTTTACACCCTACTCTTATTCGACACGTACTGAGATGTACATGTACAGTTGTGACTCTATGTACACGGGACCGACGGCTTTTTTCTCTTCCTTCTTCTTAACGTCCCCCCCGAAGGACGGGATGCTTTAATGATTTCATTTGGCACAATTTCCAATGTGAACCATGGAGGGAGGAGCGGTATTCTAATTTATCAATAGCTCGTTATAAAGATTAATCCAGAATTGAGCACCGAATAAATCCCAGCAAGGGACCCCACCAGGATTCGACCCGGGTATTTTGGTAAATTTGCGCCACGCACAGGCAAGCACCCTAACCGCTAGCGCACACGATCTCTGAGCTCATCCAGTTGTATTCACCATCGAGACCTGAGATATTCTTCTTACTCCTAGCTGAGTAGGCCTACACCAGTATCTTATCAACAAAGTTCTATGGTTATAGATATTTCCTTACGCGCAGCACTTTTGTGAATAACGCTCTATCTCTAACAGTATCCACTTAGCTCAGCCAATAACTATTTTCACGTCTGAAGACATTCCGTTGTAAACAGCATTTTGGCCTCCGATACGTATCCGTTTTTCTGATGCATTTCAACATGAATACTGATTTGTGTGGTTCTCTTTCGTGTGCTCATATTCCTCCACATCGGTTGCATAGAATAGCTGTTTCTCGCACAGTTAAGGAAAAAATAGTGGTTTCAAAGAGTTTCACTCTTTTGGGGAGTGAAACTTCTACTCGTTTTTTAGACTGGGGCGATTGGGATCAATCGGGGTTTACCACCATCCTCTTATTCGACACTTACTGCGATGTAACTGGACAGTGGACTCTCTGTACCCGGGACCGACGGCTTAACGTTGTCGTCTCTGAAGGATGGGATACCTTCATGATTCAATTGCCAATTCCAAGTGAACCATGGAGAGAGAGCGGTATTCTATATTTAATTCAAGAGCTGGATAAAGATTAAATCCAGAAGTGAGCACCCGAATAAATCCCAGCAAGTGACCCCACCAGGATTCGAACCCGGTTAATTTTGGTAAATTTGCGCCACGGCAAGCAACCCAACCGCTAGGCCACGCTCTCATGAGCTCATCCAGTTGTATTCACCATCGAAGACCTTGAGATCTTCTTCCACTCCTGGGTGAGTAGGCATACACTAGTTCATCTCATCAACGAAGTTCTATGGTTATAGATCATTTCCTTACGCAGCAGCAAATTGTCGAATAAATCTCTCTCTCTAACAGTATCTGCCTCAGCAAGCAAGAACATTTGCCACGTCTGAAGACCTTCCTATTTTAAAACAGCAGTTTGGCTCCTGATACGGATCTCTGTGTTGATGCATTTCAATCATTAATACTGATATTGTGATTGTTCTCTTTCTTGTTCTCCATCTCCTCCAATCCGGTTGCATAGAATAGATGTTTCTATCACAGTTAAGGAAAAACATATGATTAGAGACAACACAACGCACTAATTAACAACGTAATAAAGCGTAATATAGAATGCACTTTATACGTTAAAGTAAGCCATGTCTCAAGAAGTGCGTACATTTTAACATATTTGTTACACGTGGTTCATTTTAACATAGTTAAGCAAATGCAATGTATTAAGGTCTTAGTGACACTCCGTCACCCTAATTAACGTATTACAGAATAAAACTTGATGCTTTAATCCGTTAAATACAATTCGTCACCGAAACACAGTTTAATACAGTTGCCTAAGAAAGTGGTTCATTTTAACACATTTGTCTAAGAAAGTGGTTCATTTTAACACATTTGTCTAAGAAAGTGGTTCATTTTAACACGGTTGTCTAAGAAAGTGGTTCATTTTAAAACAGTTGTCTACTAAGAAAAAAAACATACACACACACACCTTACAAAAAAATTATACAGCGCTAGTGACAAACAGTATTTAGATACTATACTGTTGTACTGCGTACTCATGCATGATGCAACACGTCATAGAGGTTTTTGACATACATGTATGAAATAAAATGCGTACATCCGTAATCATCAACATGAGAGTAAACATAAAATTTACTATATTCCATCATTTAAACAATTTCCTTGAAGGCAAAATCTGATTCAATATTTTAAATTAAATTCAACAAGTTTCATATTATCTACTGTGACGTTTGTTTGATGGACCCAAATCCGCCCAAATTATTGACCAACTAACAACATGTTTAAAAAGAAAATTCCAACAATTTTCATAGTAACACTGGAATATTTTGTTTATAAACTAACCAAGTATAGAGCGATATAGCAAAGGCTTCTAAGAGATTGAAACAATTACATTAAACAAGGTGCAATTATAAAAATCGATTAGCTGGAGTGAGAAGGTAAACACTAGTCATAACATTGGCAATTTGAGATGTACCCCCCCCCCCCAATTTGTACATGATTGGAGCATTTTAAATATTTGACCTCTGTATCTTATTTGCTCCCCAATTCAGTGCTTTTTGAACAAGATGCGATTCCGACTGCAATATGGAATATATCGTGACATAACATAACTGAACATCAAATTTTTGTACCTTTTCGCTTGTATAAACTTCTGGGCTCCTACAGACCCTTGCCTGTAGAGCAAATATATTTTTTGAACTTGTCGTTACCGTGTTTTAGCTGAAAAAAAATACCCCATGCACTGTTAGGTTAAAAAAAAAGAAACACATTTGACAATAGTTCGATTGATTAGGCAAAGAAAAAAAAAAAAAAAAAAAAAAACAAACTGGTAAAATCGGTTTTTTAGCACATCATTTTTTTTAGGGTTTTGCTCACTTTATTTTTTTTCAGCTAAAGGGACCAACTGGTTCACGAATCTCTTCTGAGCCCCCCCCCCCCCCCCCCCCATCACACCACTTTCTTAAACCGGTCTGTGACAAAGACTATTCTACAGTTGCGTGTTTAATTCCGCCTTGAATTTGGTCGGAGCATAGGTGATCGGAGCATAGTGTACGTTGTAAAGAAACTGAGTGTCCCCCATATAGCTACCATAGCAACAGTACGGAATAAACGCTAACCTGTAGACGAGGCCATTTGGGTACAGTGATGAAACAAATGATGATTACAGCACTCAATGAGAACACAATCCAGGAAGTGCAAGGTTTTGGGTTGTATAAATAATTATATAATAGGGCTGTTTGAGATTAGAGTGTATTGTTGCGCATGGCTACAGAGAGCATAGCTATGTAGCCATGGCGCGTATGGTCAAGGGTTATTATGTTGAGAGAGATTACTTTGGAAGGGGAAGTTCTGGAGTTTTGAGTTTTGAGTATGCGCAGGTAATTACAGAAGCATGATGACTGTGAACTTTCATATTTTTTTCAGTTTTTTAATTTTTTGATATTGATATTACTAAGATCTTTTGAACAAAGGTTAAGAGATGATTTTTTAATTGTCACTGAGGAACGAGACTGCCATAGTAAAGGGGGCTGTAGCATGTAGTAGTTTCACAAATTACCGTTTGGAAACTCCCAATGCCCAAATCGAGCAGATCGTTGTCCTGACCCTCACTGTACAGAACACGTGACTATAGTCTCACATCTTGAGCGATTACGCTGTGACAACAGAGATATACAGAATGCTTGCCTGCTTTGCCGTATTGTAGTTATAAACGGAATGAGATGAATAGTTTGTGTTTTCACGTGTCAGGTAAGGTCACGTGTCAGGTATTCAGAGATCAGGTGCTCTTCGGGGCGACCGGATATATATAAATCCGATTATTTTAAATCAAGGTCGGTACATCTGACCCTCTGCCCAAAGTGCTATATTTTTTCCAAAATGAACACCGTATTTTATGTCTAAACAGTACAAAATTTACCGTTTCCCTACAAGATTCAAAAACCGACGTACGATGACGATAGCGGTGTTTTTTTCCAATGTAGGGATACGTACGTCATTTACCTGAATGGGTCCCCGAAGCAAAATAATAAAACAATCAATGCCGTGACGCCATCAAATCTTTATTTTTTCCAAAAATTGGCTGTTATTCCATAATAAAAGTCCTTTTTAAGATTCAACATCTGTAATGTTCTTAATAATTAATATTCAATGTCCCCGCAGAATGTGAAAAGATGGGGCATAAGTATACAAATGAAAACATAGTCAGCCGGCTAAATTACCCTACCGTTGAATGAATGAGCAGACGGATCCCCGTTCTAGTTAATAGCAGGCTTAAGCAACTGCGCGCGCGCCTGCGGGGGTTATGCGTAGATAGATGGGTGGTTAGGACACTCAGTCGCACGCGACACTGTATTATATGACACGCCTTTCTATAAGATAGTCCCTGTAACCAAGAGAAGATACGAAGTTTAAACAAAATATATAGTTACATATGTATATGTATAAGCTTTTCATAGGAATGTAAGAAGCCTCCTTATTATCTTTCAGAAGCATTACGAAAGTTCGTCATCGTTGAGTATTTTAAGCCGAGACATGACTTACTATCTGTTTGTCAAGTACAAACTGTACTAAATTATCAACTTCAATAAGATTAAAAATGCAAATGGTGCGCACGCAGGCGGAGTGCCCATCTCTCTGTCATTGGCGTTTGGGCAGACGCCCTCGTATAAGGTGCTGGGGTGGGGGGGTCGCCACTCCCCCCGCACAGTGATTGTTTGCATTCTCAGCATACGCTGGTACCCATTTACACCAGGGTGGAGAGAGGCAAGAGACGTAAAGTACCTTGCCCAAGTTCACAGCACATTGGCGACAGCGGGGCTCGAACCCACAACCTTATGTTTATGAGGCGAGCACGGGACGAGCACTGATCCACTGCACGACATGTGCCCCACAATTAAGGATTCAATCTAAATTAGCGAATAGTTTCTTACACGGTAAATGACAGACGCTCCATGTTTGTTATTTGCAGAGGTACCGGTGATGTATGTATTCGCGTTATGAAATTGTGTTGTTTTGAAGTCTATACACTGCAAAAACAGTGATTAAAAATTAATTACTTTTCTAAACACTATTTTGTACAATGTTTCTAAACATTTTGAAATATGTTTAATATCTAAACACCTTATATCTAAACATGTTTAACATCTAAACATATTTAGGTGTTTAGAAATATGACGGCAAGGGTTTAGAGGTTAGACATATACCTAAACATTAACTTCCACCACGTTTTTTGTAGTGAAGTTTTTTCTCTCCTCTCACCCGTGGGTGGTGGTAGTGGTGGTGGTGGTGTATGTGTGTGTGTTTGCCTGCATCCTTCTACACCCCTTCATTGTGAGAAAATGGTGATGAATCCGTGACTGTGCCACTAGAAAGACAAACAAAATAGATTTTCGAAATACTGCCGCTGGCGCCGACGACACGGTTTCGTATGACACGTCATTAATTATAAATCAGAAGAAAGACGTGTTTATTTAGTTAGAAGGTACGTGAAATGAGATATTTTTCTATCGCATATGTGGCCATATGTGGGTGGACAGAAGTGGACAACAGTATACCATACCACCATAATGCGGCCCATAATGACTGCGA
This sequence comes from Ophioderma brevispina, assembly GCA_023653785.1. Classification (NCBI taxonomy): domain Eukaryota; kingdom Metazoa; phylum Echinodermata; class Ophiuroidea; order Amphilepidida; family Ophiodermatidae; genus Ophioderma; species Ophioderma brevispina. The sequence goes on from JAMKCH010052873.1 coordinate 70,156, forward strand.
AAGTGGCAGCTTGAGCAGCCTTGGCGAAGATTTTCACTCTCTAAATGTAAACGAATGAAAATTTGACCCCCAAAAGAGTGAAACTCTTGTAAACCACTACAAAATGAGTGGTTTGTACTTAAAAAGAGCGAATTTCGAATGAAAAAGAGTGAAACTCACTACAAGAGTGAATTTCCACTCGGTTTCGTGTTGTCTTTTATTTAACTCCTCAAACGAGTGGAAAGCTACTCTTTTTGGAGTGATTTTCACTCTTTTTGAGTGCAAATTGACTCTTTTTAAGTACAAACCACTCATTTTGGAGTGGTTTACAAGAGTTCCACTCTTTTGGGGAGTGAAATTTTGGGAGAGCGTGGCGCACTGGTTAGGGTATTCGCCTTTGGTGCAGAAGGTCCCCGGTTCGAGCCCCAGCGGGGCCACTTACTGGGATTTAATTGGGTAATTCTGGACTTAATTTGTAAGAACTATTGATTAAAACTGGAATTCCGCTCTCCCCATGGTTCATTTGGACTTGGGCAAACGAACCATGAGAATACCCCGTCCTTCGGAGGGGACGTTAAGCCGTCGGTCCCATATACATGGAGAATCACGCCTGTATATGTAATCGCAGCCAGTGTCGATAAGAGTAGGGTGAAAACCCCTGGCTGTCCCAATTCGCCCTGCTCCCTGGGCATCATTGGAAAGCAGTGGTCTGAACACTGAATTATCTACCCAGGCTAATAGACAAAATAAAAATAAAAAATAATAATAAATTTTCACGTCGTATTTACATGCATGTTTAAACACCTTATAAACCGCTATCCATTCCACTTGAAGAAATTTGTAAAAATTATCTGGCCATTCTTAAATTGTTACTCTAATTTACTTTGTTCAGAAATTGAAATGGGATTAAATGAAATTTTTTTTTGAAGTAATCGGGAAAAATTGTCTATACATAGCTAGTGTTAGCGGACAAGATAGCCCTCAGGTAAGCGCTCGACGCATTGGTATGTGCTCATCCATGCGTTATAGCGTGCGTTCGAGCCCTGTGAGGTTCAGCTGTCCCTGTAATTTCCCTGGACAGAAATTAACCGCTTGCTTGTCTCGATTTACCCTGCAGATATTTGGGAATCTGGTCCCGGCTGCGATGGTTATCTCGATGTATGTTTGCGATAAGGGAAAGCGCTGAATCCCGATCTGCTGCCCTTTCCCTTGAAATGATGTTAAATGGTTTATTGTATGGTTTGGCCACAGTGATCAGCGACCATTGTGAAAGCGCTAGAGGCCAATAGCATAAGGCCTATATAAATCTCTGCTATTCATTATTATTATATTGCGTGACACATATTTAAAAAGTATGGCTAAACCATGTTTGTTCAAAACGGGTTGTAAAAACAACCAACAGGAATCAATGAATGTTAAATAAGCAACACTTTGTAAATTCAGTCGCCCCCGTTTAGCCTTACCTGATGGAATTAATACACGGAATACCGCAATACACCAAGGGGGATGTTGCACCTTATTCGGTGTACCTGCCAATCCCCATAGCCATGATACGTTCGCGATTTAACGATCTATTTGTGCTACACATCGCTGGGGATCATTACTTCCTTCACTAAATTTTAAATAAAATGTAACCAGAAAAGCTGTATCCCCAAATGAAAATAGTGCACATTATTTAGAAAAATAAATAACATGTCACTCAATTTATTTCAGAATGCAGTGACGCAATATGTACCCGTAAACTCAAGCGAACAATAGGGCTACTGATTTCACCAATCAACCAAAAACACTCGGATCGTTTTCTCAACAGGGTATGCAGTCCCTTGTTCTAGCCTACACTGTTTGAAAAGATGTTCCGCTATATCGGTGTTATGACTATCCCGTATGCGCTGTAGTATCTGTTTCCTAACTTAAAGGGCAACATCTCCACCTCGCTCATGGTTTTTAAAAATGTAGGCCTGATACCATTGCCTTTCTTGGTAAACTGGAATAGAAAATTGTTTTTTCATGGTTTTAAAACATAACATGCATTTAGCGTATGCACACCTTAGGTCAGCCTTGCCATGGGCTGTTCTTTTCTTTCATGATTTTGTCCCTTTAACATTTTCTTTTCGAAAAAAAATATTAATCAATGGTCAAATTTAATGAAACACACAGTAAATCTCAAAATTTCTTTATCGCGACGAGGAACGCACTCGCCAATGCAGCAAGAACATATCATTCGAAATAATGTCATACTGCATGCACAATAACAATGGACCATATGTAAAAGAATGTGAATGTGTTCGCGGCCGATTATTGAGTATCAGTAGCCCCCTTTTTTTCGTCTTGAGCATGTTGAGGTTATTATGTCTATCCATTGGTCACTGTTATTCTAGAAATAATAGAGTTGACATTTTAATTTATTTTTCTAAATATGTGCACCCCTTTCATGTGGGGAAAAGGCTTTTTCCTGGTTAAATAATATTGTTCTAATTTTAGTGAAGGAAATACGTAATCATCGGTATCTGGAGCACGAATATTTAATTAAAAGGCAAAAATTGTATCATGTACCGTGGCCTGCATGGATTCACCTTCTTCGTTTGTGAAGAATATGGATAGTTTTTAAAGCAGATGACGCTCGGAGTGTATGTGGGCGCATTTGAGTTAAATTGAGTTAAATTGTGTCTCTGGTTGGTCTTCAACAGTTTATGCGAGGACTGACAACATATATCAATGGAATGGCTACTTAGAACAGGTGATAAATGCAAGGTAGAGTAATATCAGCTCCAATTTATAAAGTCTACTAACGGACTCCCCCCAGATAGCATGCATATATTGGCAACACAATCCCCTCCAACATTGATGCACGTGTCCAATATGGGTCCTGCATGGGCCAGTTCTGGGCTCCAAATTGGCAGCCCATTTGGGGCCCTCTTTTTTTTTGTCGTCTGGACCATGATGGTCCCATTGGGTTATCTACTTTGGGGCCGTAGATGGGTACTTTTAATGGGGCTCCTTATGGGCCAAGTACCACACATGCATGTTAAGGCTAATCTATGCTTTAATTAAAGAAAAAGAGTTCTAGTACAGTTGGATAATGTTTTAATTCCCACTATTCATTAGGCATCACAGCTCATATTAACATGATACAATATGTAATAGACTTATCTTGGTTTTGGATCGAAACCCGGGGACCTCATGATCCTTAAGTCTAATGCTCTATTCAGTCGACCACTTGTACTTACTGCCAAATTGGCATCAATTGGATTATTTAAGGATTGTTGAGTTAAATCTTAACTTGTACGTTTATGGCCTTCATACGACGGGATGAGTTATAGTTTGACCTATTAAATCAGTTAGATATTATTCGTCGCCCCACATCACATACTGTCCGTATTTTACAAAACACGTTTTCCGAGAAAATCGCAATTCAAACTCTATCGCGACATTTTATGTCTATTACGTAAAACGAACAATAAAATAAACATTTGACTTTGATGGTTTAAAAAAACATTTTAAAGTCCAAAAATAACCATAAATCCACTTAACTGCATTATATTATCTTAATTAGGCTACAAAGTTATAAGTCTGTATGTGAAATCACAAATCATGTAATTGCAAAATAGACGCTTCATACACCGGTGTTTTCAATGTACGTAAACATAGATCACTATGTGAAAAAGCTTGTTTACGAAATAACGATGGAATTACGTCAAAATAGATTCTGTAATGTGAAATCATTTATTTTGAGACGGCAAAATAGAACGCTTAATCAAACACGTGTAAATGAATGGCGATTTTAAAATACGACAGTATGTGAACACGGATTTGATGATTTTGAGGAAAATGTCAAAAATCAGTAATTAAAACTAACTTAATTCGGCCTCCTCACATTGACACGTTGTGGATAATGGGCAAGAACTCGCTGATACTAAGTATGTAGGCGGAATTTCGCAAAAACCTCAAAAAGTGAAATTACGACAGTATGTGAGCGGGCGACGATTGATTTAAAAATGAATGAAAATAAAACATTTTACCAACAACGGGGCTCAAAATGGCCAGCCCTGGAAAATGCATCCTCATATGGAGTATACCCAGCCGGACAATTGAAAACCTTACAAATGGCCCAATTTAGGAAACCCACTTAAAGCCACAATAAAGAAATATCTGACCCATTGAAAACCCTACAATTGCCCCATTGGGAAACCCACTTAAAGCCCAATAAAGAAGCCGACCAGTAGTTACCCATTTGAACAAGCTACATGCGCCCATTTACAAAGCCCATGTAATTTCCCATGGCCACGTAAGCCCATGTAACCCAAGTGAAAACCCAAGTGGGCCCCCGGACATTAAATTGGGTAAAACCAATGCTGGGTTTTAGCCCAGAATAATCCCACATGGGACCACACAAGTAAGCCCAATAAACACCCATAATGGGGTGCCTACATGGGGCCCCATCAGAATAGCCCACATGATACCCATGTCCACATGCCCCATACAACACCCACATGGGCCCTATTAGGAAGAGCCCACATTACAACCCAGGCCCACTATAGCCAAGCTTACCCACACAAAACCAATGGTGCCCAGCAGGCAGGTTGGGAAGGGGAGATGGTTCCCCATCTGTAATCTTGGCTTCGCCTCTCGTGGACTAACGTCGTAATTGGCCATTATTGGTTTTCCATGGCAAATTGATATCGGCTTCATAGCGGCCACCCTTTAATGTTGCTAATAGTGGCGCATTCCTAGTGGCAACGATCAGCAGCAATATAGAGCCAATTATTGGGATAACGTTGGCCAGATGAGTTAAGGCATTGATTGCTAAAAAATAGCAGGGTTAGGAAACAATAAAAACATATAGAAAATACACTAAAATCTCTCAAGGATGATTGTTTTGATCAGAACACTTTATAAAAAAAAGTATACTATATAATACCAGTTTCATAAAAAATAAACTTCTTGACTAGTTCAAATTATTTAAGTACTTTTATTTAAATAAAGCCGCTTGAAAATATATAAATATTTTGCCAATAAGAAATTGATATATTCCAAATATCTATTCTCTTACCTGTATATGCACCAGATAAAGCGGCATTTGCGATCCTCTGAGAAAAACTAGTTGAAACTATGGTACACTCTTCCACTCTCTCGCTCTTTGGCAAAAGGATTCTAACAGCATGTATGGAGCATTTTGGAGCGAGCCTTGTTTCATGAAAGGAAGCGAGGTAGGGCTAGCGAATAAGTACATCATATCCTCCATCCAATCTCATCAAAGATGAGAAGCAAAAGTTGAAGCATATGATTGACAAAGCTTTCGAACCTATTAGAATGACAAGCTGAGGCACAACAATGTCCAGAAATTCCATGTTGGGGACGACATCCTAAGGATGAGACGTGCTGTCAACAAATCCACGAGATGCGAAACAAGCAACCATAAAGGCAAGGATCCCGACTGGCACATACACACACTAAAGTAATCGTGCAAGATTCAACCAACATGTTTGCTATGTGAAAGGGAAGCTGAAACTGTAAATCACTTCATTCTGAAATGTGAGAAATTGGATTGGATCAGATACTACCACATGAATTACCACAAAGACAGTTCTCTAAGGTACATGCACATGCCTTCAAGACGATGTTAAGATTTCAAACCACTAAATAGATCTGGTCTGGCACCCTCTGGCCGAAAAGTGTTTGGGAAAAAGGTAAAAAAAAGTGACAGGTCTAAGTTAAAATTGAAAAATAGTAGAAACTGGAACTTCCTGGGCCATATTTTGTGTTAGAAATTTTAAAGATAAAAATCAGCACAATATAAAGACAAAAAGGTGTGTGAGGCTTACTACTGAGTAATTACAATTATACTAATTTTACACCCACCCATAGGAATATTTTGACTAGAAGCCACAGTTTCAGAGGGGATCGGAACTCATCGTTGTCTTCATGCTTCAGTACCTCGAAACATCCATGGTCAACTTATGGGTTCTTCTTGTCTTGCTGAATGGGATGCAGAGGTCTAGCAGTCCAAGGTAATGCATAATTTAAGCACGTGAGTCGCTTCGTTAATGAGAAATTTACGTTTTAATAAGGGCCATTTTGTACATAAACCAATGGCGATTTATTTGGTGGTGTGCAACCTGTAGATTCCACACCACTAAATAGATCTGGTCTGGCACCCTCTGGCCGAAAAGTGTTTGGGAAAAAGGTAAAAAGAAGTGACAGGTCTCAGTTAAAATTGAAAAATAGTAGAAACTGGAACTTCCTGGGCCATATTTTGTGTTAGAAATTATGTTAAAGATATAAATCAGCACAATATCAAGACAAAAAGGTGTGTGAGGCTTACTACTGAGTAATTCAGTACTAATTTTACACCCACCCATAGGAATATTTTGACTAGAAGCCAGAGTTTCAGAGGGGATCGGAACCCATCGTTGTCTTCATGCTTCAGTAGCTCGAAAAATCCGTGGTCATCTTATGGGTTCTTCTTGCTGAATGGGATACAGAGGTCTAACAGTCCAAGGTAACACATAATTTAAGCAACTGAGTCGCTTCGTTAATGAGAAATTTACGTTTTAATAAGGGCCATTCTGTACATAAACCAATGGCGATTTATTTGGTGGTGTGCAACCCTAAGACACTGGTAGATAAAGAGAGTACCACAATGCAATCATTTCCCAACTGCTTCGTCTAGATGTTGCGGACATCCTGACTGTGTCTCCCTCTCTCACAGAAAGAAGTTACTAGGAAAGAATGCCATGCCTTCAATGTCCAGCGTCGCATGTTACTCAAAGACAAATTGTGAATGTGCTATTAAAATATTTTTACATTGAGACACATTATATATAGTGGACATTGTTTGAACAATGACTGTAGTGACTTCATGTGTATGAAAATATTTTTTCAAGTGGCTTTTTGCCTTTGAATGTATCTTGTGGTAAATGCTTGCAGTGCCCTGAAACATTTGCTATGATGTTCCATCCACCTTAAGTCTTAAAGAACTTCTTAAGAACATGCCAAGCCATGAGCTCAACACACACAGTAACCCATAGTCATATCTCTTGCGTCTCATTTTGAAAACTCATTACCTATGTGCCCTTACTGATTATTTCATTGGATCTACCTTTTGCTATGGATATGGCTGGGAGGATCATTTTTCCTTTGTGGTGGTAATGGATTTTAATTCTATCCAGCTAAAACGGCCTACTCTGAGAAACCGGTTTTTGTTTTATCGATTGTCACAGTGACTATGTGATTTCACTGCGCCAAGAGGCGGCGCGCCTGAGGAAAGAGACGGGATTTCAAACTGAACTGGATTGAAGTGATTTGAACTGATGGCGCTCTTAATCATGTTCATGTCTGTGCTCTACTGGGTACCATGGTCATATCGACGAAACCAATAACTCATGGTGGTGATGCTTTGTTTATAAATAACTTGTTTTTAACGAAAGAGTGCCACTTAACCCTCGTCCGACCAAGGGGGTGGTTACCACCCCTCTTAGGGATGATTCCTGTCGCACAACAACGCAAACGAATATGATCTAACGCTTTTATGTAATTGTAAGTTCATCCTTTGCCGGCATTTTAGCGGGAAACAATGGAGGTACCACCTTCAGGGAGGCCAGGGTGTCCCGTGAAAGTCGGAGGTGGGGAGGGGGGTGATTGCCACCTTCCTATACTTTACTGTGTAAAATGCCAAGAATGGTACTTTTGTTACATATGATGCTACTGTAAGCAAATACTTGCAATATTTGTATTTTTTCTTCCTATTTAGAGTAATAACATGTGTATGCTTACTTTGACACCCAAATAAATACGAATTTTGCTTGCATGAATGGCGAAAATGGCCGAAAAACCCTTTATTTTGGAAATTTGCTTACAAATAACGGTATAAATAAGCTCTCAGTTATGACGTCACTATGACGTCATATTGTTAATACTTGATATGTTTGTACTTTATTTGAAGAAAGGATATGTAGTAACACACCGAGCATGCCGAGGGTTAATATCCCAAATAAGGTTCCCAGTAGTTGCTTGGTAAGATATGAAAGAAAACATTCAAAAGAAGAGGAGGAAGATTTAAAAGAGAAGGAGGATGAGAAGAAGTAGAATTAGAAGAAGAACGAGGAGGAGGAGAAAAAGGAGAAGAAAAGGAGAAGAAAAGGAGAAGAAAAGGAGAAGAAAAGGAGAAGAAAAGGAGAAGAAAAGGAGAAGAAAAAGAAGAAAAGGAGAAGAAAAAAAAAGAAGAAGAAGAAACAGAAGAAAAGGAGAAGAAAAAGAAGGGGAAGAAGAAAAAGAAATGGGAGAAGAAGATGATGGGAAAGAAGACAAAGAACAATAAACTATTACGTCATATCCAAACTTCAACGTGCTTTAAAATGGGAAAGTGTGTTCTAAACTTCCAGTGCGTGTAACGAAAGCTGTGTAAAACTTCTTGATCAAAAGGATGTTTGACTGTAATAGATTTCAGTAACCGTTTGACCTCATATTATAAATCAGTGGCATGAGGCTGACAGAAGGCATATGTTGAGGATAATTGTTATCTTGTTTTTATTTCTTTAGCCAGCTACAGTTGGAACCGGTTTTATTGTTCTTAAATTGAAACAAGCTTCAACCGCTCTAACCGCGGTTCGACCGGCTGATGAGTATCGAAGCAATGCCTACTTATTTAGCGCTACCAGTCCCATTGTATGGTAAGTAGATTATGTGAAATGTAAAGCCGATATTTTTCGACTATATGCCCTAAGTGTGATCCTCCTCCTCTTCCTCCTTCGACTTCCGTCGACATCCTAGACACACTTCTTTGCCAAACGTCTTTAACCTGCATTGCTGTTTCCAGTTCACTCAAGGAGAAGCATGATCACTTCTACGTAGGCTAGTGGACATAGAAGTCTCCACATAAAAAAAGTCTGATATAATCTGATCATTGGCTCAAAAGCAATGTCCTACGAACTGTGTTAATGTTCCACAATTGTAGCAATTAAATTTGTCCTTAAATGTCCATGGACATGCTTTAAACATACCATTAATACCACCAAAAAAGGTTTCATTCATAGTATGTATTGGTATCAATGTAAATCTGCATGGAGCAGTAATTGAGAAACCGTATATTTGATAAAAATTGGGCATATATCATGTGTTTTGGACAAGCTTTCAAAATGAAAGTGATTATCGCGCTGGCAAGCGTGACCCAGAAGTGACGTCCGAGTAACAAATACGCGATACGCGTCATGATCGTCATCGTGGAACGGATCCGGACGTGCGCGTGACCCAGTTTCTTGCATATGTACAGAGTTGACTTCTCGTGATATGCGTCGTACGTGTTGTATCATGGCATAATTTTTCGTGATTGTACGATTATAATGCGCTGTATTGTCGACGGCTGCACCAGCGGCCCCCAACGGTGACCGTACCGAGGAGAATCAGAACAGAATAGCTTTATAGTTCCCAGACAAAGAAACCGACAAGAAGAGATTTGAGTTTTGTTCGTCCACTTAACATGCTTAACAAGACCAGACTTCGTCGCTCCAGGTGTTTCACACAGTAAACTTTCGAAATTTGAATTGATTTAATAATTGTTTAAATAATGATAAATAATAGCTATAGATCACGGTTTTTTGTTCATCATGCAATATGTCATGAAGTCATGCATCGTGTTGATGTCCTGTTGGTCCTGCTATTATCATGGTTATGCAGGGCACTGTGCACGTGTCACGATGTGAGCTTTGTTTACAACTTGTTATTCTGACGTCATTAACAGGGTCAAATCCAACTCCAGCATCTTGATACGCGTTCGCGAAAACAGGAGAAGGCCCTGTCAGTTTGGGTATATTTATCCTTGAAATTGAACACTTTCCCGATGTTCACTTTTAAAAATCTGTGTTGCGATATGATCAGGATACTGTTGAGGTACGAAAATATAAGAAATTAAGAAATGTCTACTCAGCCATGTCCATGGACCTTTAAACTTCTCGCATAGATTCTACAGAGCAACACACAACTCTCGATATGGCCAATGTAAATATCTTCGTTAGCAGCTAACCCGGAAGTGTTCTTTATGTATCAACTCTAAAGTTGATTTTCTCTAAATTTGATTGTGTTTACACTTGCAACATATTCAGGCTTATAATGCATGTCACTCTGTAGTGCATTTTAATGAACTCTCCCTTCGGTCATTCTGTTTTTCTTTTAAAACAATCACATTGGTGTAGTTTTTCTTTCCATTAACCACCAGAGGTGGAAAAATGTTACGCGTTACAGAGAATGTGATATCTATGGAGACGCTCCAATCCGATAGATTGTAGTCTGTGTTACAGATATTGTAATGCTCCATGGAAACAAACTATATACCCGGTACTGTAAGCTAAAGGGACCAAACTGTTAACAAACTCTCTCTCGAGTTTGCTCCCGGGTCCCTCCCCACGGACTTAGTATAACCGATCATTGGTCCTGTTATGACGTCTCATGGATGCCAAAGGTCAGAAATACCTTTCAAACACAAATAAATGAGCATTGTGCACAAATGATCTAAATTTTATATAATAACACAGATTTAACGATTTTAATCAGCTTGGATCAAGAATTTGGTATGTCCAAAACAAAATTACAATTACATTCAATGCTTCTACATAAGAAGTATACTTAAGGTTTCAAGTTCTCTAATGTCCAGAGTTAAAAGAATCGTTGTAGTTCAATGATGATAATATCCTCACAGCGAAGACAACTACAAAATGACAGCGTCACCAAAACGTTCACATTAAAATTCATGGTATATTCCATGCGCATCTTCTGAGTCTTGAAGAGGTAACTTTTGTCCACAGTTGAAGGACGGACGAGGTTTTCCCTGACGGCACTAATATTCTGCAACAACACTACCACCATCAGGTTAATGTCCTCACAAACTAGAATCTCTTTTTGATTCCAAAAAGACCTGAAGCTCCTTTGTTTAAAAGACGACAGCAGACGGTTCAGCTATCAAGCTCCGGTGACATCAAATAAATCCTAGCCACTATGTACCACACGATATACCATATTGAGATCAAAAAAACTAGCTAGCTAAAACTGTACTAGCTCCTGACTACTAGCCCTGAGTCTTTTCAGCGAGCAGTATTTAACTTCTCTCAGCCAGAGTCCACCTCTCTAAAACCTCATATTACAGCATCAATGCATAAACATAGTCTTGCATGGACCAAGGGATTTCACATAAATTACATCATCTGGATCGCAATCGCCTAACATTAATAAATCATGGGAAAATACCTATTTTGCAATTTGTTTTGATCTCAAAGCATAAACACGTGGACCTATTTTATAAATGTTTCTCAAGTAAAATGTCCGGAGTTAAAATAATCGTTGCAGTTCAATGATGATATATATCCCAGCGAAGATCCAAACAATGGACAGATATTCGTTCACATAAAATTCATGGTAAACTATATACATGCGACTCTTCTCAGTCCTTAAGTAACTTTTGTCCTAGCAGTTCAAGACGACGGGTTTTCCCTCGACGGCACTAATATTCTGCAACACACTACCACCATCAGTCTAATGTCCTCACAAAAACTAGATCCTTTTTGATTCCAAAAACTGAATCTCCTTTGGCGTTAAAGACGACAGCAGACAGTTCAGCTAATATAATAGTGCCAGATTGGTGTTACCAAACGATCTAACCTTTGCTCCCTTTAATCTCATGCGTTAATTGAGTGTATTTGTCATATTACTTGAATTTTCGGTGCTTAGATCCTCTCTTCGATGAATAAAGGTTGATTAGCGTTCTCAATCGTCAAAGTGAATGTATTGCAATGGTTTATGCACACCCTGTTAAACAGTTCGACTGCAGACGGACAGTGAGAGAGAAAGGGGCGAGAGAGGGAGAGGGAGAGAGAGGGGAAGAGAGAGAGAAAAAAAAGGAGAGAGAGAACCGTGCTTTAAAGTGATTTGATTGTAAAGATAGTTTCTCATGAAGATTCCTTCCATACCAATGAATAGGGTTCCCGAGGATTGATTTTACCACTCAAGGTTATCTTTTAGTGAGGGGTGTTATTTTACGATGTTGAATTAAATATGATTCGGTAATTAAGAAATTTTTAAGGGATAACGACCCGAAAACACCCCCCTTCAATCAGTTAAGTATGCCTTGGGTCAAAGGCAATTTATAATTCATCTTAGCTTTACGCAGAGCTCAACCCCGCCTTTTGATGTGATGATAATTTTGGAAGGACTAGTTTCTTTTTGATTACTAGAACTTTGGCTTTGAAGACGAGTCTTCCGCAGCTGGAAATCTTTCCTATGTTTCCATGCGTATGAAATGTAACACCTCCAATTAAATCACCCTCAATATCCGTTTCAATCTTCACCGTCATTAATACCTGAGGCTATTTGGTAACTAAATGGCACCGACATTGCTGGTTGGTATTAAGACGCCTGGGAGTGAATTTCGCCCTCTAGATCATGAGGCTGCAATATCACTCTACGCGATGCACGCACCGTGTGTACAATGCTAGCACCACACTTGGCTGGGAGGATATATTCTACCAGACCGGCGTTTATCAGTTTAGTATTATCGCGGAAGAGGTGCGATGTACATACACACACGTTGCTGCTGCATATGTCCCAAGTGAGCTCATGCGGCGAAAAACACAGGTGTCTTGAGCGGAGAATTATCGATATAATAACACAGCGTTATCGTATTATGATCATTTTTTATGGGACGCTCAATATTGAACACACACACACACAAAAATGTGCGCCAAGAGTTCTCTCGTGTGGATAACATTATTTTCCGCAGCAGGCATGTGAATAGAACCAGAGGTTAGCGGCCAACAAGAACTCGACGTCGTATAACTCGGAATATTAAAAAGGACTTGAAGTTACCTTTCGTTAAAATCTAATTTTTGATTTTCTATGTTGATATAAAGTTGCTGGAATAGTCAAGCTGGATTTTGAAATGTCTCGATCATCAAGGAGAATGAGCTCGGAATACCGGAAGGTAAGGCGCACGCTTATTTTATTGCTTGTTGTTAAGTGTGTATCTCGTTCTTAAATTGCGCCGGAGTATACTTAATCTTCTGTAAAAAAAAAAAAAAACACTCATAAGTTCCTTTAAAATTTCGCGCAATTTTAGAGATGCTTTAAGAAAATTTGAAATTGCATCACTATTGCCCGTCTGCCTTGTGGATCCCGAGTTATTATTATCAAATATTTTTGTGTCTGCTAGAGTAGTAAAAATCTTACAAATTAACCTTTTCATTAATACATTTATCTTCACAATTTAAATCCACATATCCGAAAATAGCACTCCTCTTTTTCACAAATAAATAGAGCATAAATAGAGCACTGGACACAGCTAAAAGCAGCATTATGTACTCCAATAGTGTTTTTTTATTGATTGAGTTGGTCTAGCTTATTTCCGCTGAAACGCCTTTAGTAGCGCAAATTTCCCTTTCTGCTTTCGGTTAAGAGCACGTTCTGTACTATAACCTACTTTTGTACAACTTTACCAAAGTCCTAAACTGTTTGAAATGCGCGCAATGAGCATTTACATATCTTTCAATGAGAATAAATAAGCATTGATTAATAGGTAATGCTTTCACGTGTAATAGAATATCTTAAGGTTCACTGAATTGTTAGAAAATTATTTAGCCATTTTATGTAACAATATATGAAAATTGGTACATTGGACGTCGCTCACATGCTAAATACAACGACAAGGCGGTACTATCATGCTTTTCAGGCAATTATGATATTGTTAGCAAGTGATGCCGTCCATCAGAATACAACATAATAACATCATATTTTAATTATCATGTTCTAGTAATGGCGCAGTAATATAACATTTGCTTCAGGAATGATGCACCTTAATATTGGACAACATTAATTTTGAAGAGAAACCATCAATTGTTTTTGTAAGCGCAGTGTCAGTTGTATAATATCAGTACCGTATCTGAACTCGTGCCAAAAAACAAAATCCATAGCAAAACAATCTGGTTGTTTTGAAGTCTAAATCAATACGAGTAAGCCTATACCACTACAGCTGCTACTATCACATTTTATTGTAACACGGAAGCTCCGTTGTACAGTATTTCAATATCGGAGTACATCGTATAAAATATAGGACTGCTATCATTCGCAGGTAGAATACATATCTTCCTATTTCTGGAGCCATAACTATGATCAGCTGACTACATTTGGATTCTGTCTGGCTCAAATAGAATTTTGTCCCAGATACTATATCAGTTTAAAGAGGGGTAAATGTGATATCTTAACACGGTTGATTATTACTCGATACTTCGTAATGACATACATTTAGACACTCACTTCACTTCACTCACACACCCACCCTACTACCCACGTACACACACATACACGCACACACGCGCGTACACGCACACACGCGGGTACGCACACACACACACACCACACACACACACATACACACACACACACCCACACGCGTGCTCGCGGGTGCACACACAAATTTAATGTTAACAATGTATTTAATGTAATATATTATAATGTAGTATATTAAATTTAAAACACACATTGCTGAATGCAAGACCAACGTAAGTGACATTTTTGTCGAAATTGAGTTTTTGGTGAATTTTGAAAGAGGAGGTATTCGCGCATAATTTAAACTCTGCGTGAAGATATGTAAGTGATTAAAAAAATAATTAGGAAAAGAATATAACGTATGTGCAATTCGCTTTTTCCGCTTAATGCAAGACCAACGTAAGTGGCACTTACGTTGGTCTTGCATTAAACATATTTTGCCCCTTTTCAGTGCACGACCAACGTAAGTGGCAACTTACGTTGGTCTTGCATTAAACATTTTTTCAGTGCAAGACCAACGTAAGTGGCACTTACGTTGGTCTTACATTAAACATTTTTTCAGTGCAAGACCAACGTAAGTGGCACTTACGTTGGTCTTGCATTAAGCATTTGTACACGTTTTCAGTGCAAGACCAACGTAAGTGGCACTTACGTTGGTCTTGCATTAAACATTTTTTCAGTGCAAGACTAACGTAAGTGGCACTTACGTTGGTCTTGCACTAACTAGAAAATACTGATTTCACTTACGTTCTCTTCAAGTCAAGACATGATAATAGTGAGGTTTAGATGGCATACCCGATACGTGTACTTGTACTCAAAACGTGGAATTATTTTGTTCGATGGATCCAATAGCAAAAGAATTCCATCATCAAGTACAACTGTCTGGCTATACTACCAGCTAATGAATCCACAACAAAATAGAGCGCAACCACGTACTCGCTTTAATCCGATGAGGAACCTTTAAAGCTTGCAGCAACCTGGCATAGGTACTAGCTTGGCATGCCACACCGCGCCGTACGGGTACATAAATTTTATGGAACATTAATAGATTTCTTTACAATGCTAATCCCAGGGCATCACAGGATCCGCAAAGCTTTCTAATGTAACTAATCTTGCTATATCTGATATAGAAGTATCTTTTTAATATAGAATAATCGATACAAATCAATAATAATAATAATATATTTCTATTGATTGAAATTCGTCAATTTAGTGTAAAATCTTTGTAGCCGTTTTCTGCCGGATCATATTTATCAATGCCACATTGCAGATGGTAGACATGGTAGTCTGCAAAACTATTACTCAGAAACCTTTAGAATACCCCTCAGTCTTGATAATTTCTTTCAATGCTGTCGTGCAGATTCTATTATGACACTGTTGTGTCTATTTTAATCTACGCGGCTCTTAATTCTAGTATTACACAGAGTCCGTCTATATCCATATATTTTTAAAGTCGTTGATATATACCTTTCTGTGTTTGGTACCCCACTCGCAGTACTCTTGTAACGCTTGCCCCAAGCTAGAATTCCACCCTTATGATTATTCATACGCCGAGCATGTAAGCTAATGTTATCCGAAGCCCAAACAACCCTACGATACGTGTTAACACTCTTCGTCCCGCACCAAATTTTCCTTCCCCCAGAGATCAATGACATGCACCTTTGCTCTTTAGAAGTTACCTAAATTTGTTTTCTGCATTATTGAAGTTGCAATGTCTATTCAATTCATGTGATTACGAATTTTAATCAAATCTAATAGCCATGAATGAAAATGTGATGGCAAACCTTGCAAGGCGACGTTCTATGACAACATCTCACACAATTATTTATATACTGGTAGTATGGATGCGTTTTCCTCCTAGCTTTGTGAACTTTGCTGCACGACTTTGACATATGTACAAAGAATGTTATCTATCGAGCTTAAACGAAGATTTTGCTACGTCCTTCTGCTATAACTTCCATGCATTGGTACTCAAAACGGACCGATGAAAAAATAGTATCGGATGATTTCTTTCCCCGTGCCATTTTTGTTTTTAATGTCCAGAACCAGATCATGCAAATTATCAACAAATATGACAAAACACGTTTATTTTAAATACGCTAAACGCGAGATAAACGCTTTTGTCATTTTTCAGTTCGAGATTAGATTTTATTTCCTTTTTTTTTCTGGGACATACTAGAGGCGTCTTTACTCTCCATTTAACATTACATTTAGAAAGCAGCAAACTATTTGCTGTCGGTGGACTTATTTGTTGGGTTGCTGTTCCATGATTTATGAAATACCAACAGGAGAACAAAATCCCGTACTTCAGGAGTTTGTACTTGTCCGTAGAAGGACCACAGTGAACGAAAGAGGATAGCTTGGAGACATCGTCAGGCTGCTAGTCATGGGGCCTGAACGCGATGAACTTTAAGCAGGGTTCTCGTTGCCATCATACTCCACTATTTGAAGGCAAGAAAGCTAGTTGACTCAGGGTGAATGATGTTACGCGACCTTTACGCAGCCTTTTCACATTTAACATACCCACAAATCTATCTATAGCTATAACAGACACATTCGCTTCTTATATCTCGAACGGTTGCCTCTCACATTTAGTTTATATTGAAAACTCACTCACATTTTTTTCATCTTGTTTACATTTTATCTTATTCTCTACCAAATGTAAAACCTGAAAGTATTTCCCCTGGGATTATATTCAATTAGTGCGACAGTGCAAACCAGCCAGGCAGGACGGACTCATTTTGGGTCTTTATAAATTGTCACTAAAAATGTATTAAATGGCGTTTGCATGTAGTAATCTCAATAGTGAGATACGGACTTAAACTAACAAACTCATACCATTTCGTGACACAGATTTAAGTGAGACTCTCTAGTGTGTTTAAGCATACATCCTCGTAATTACGATTCAGTTTTCTTAAAATTTATCCTTACAAGAGAAACACTGGCACATTTGAAAAATATTGCGCCCCCAGATTTTTTCAAAATCGATATTTTTGCATGGTTTTAGCTTTTATATACCAAGGCCCTCACCCAAATGAATTAGACCAATCAGCTTCCTTATGGGTAACACAGAACGATTTTATAATTTGCTCGCCTGCGACGTTAATTCAGCAGATGACGAAAATGGCGTAACAGACAAGAACACGCACTCCGTATGGAATGTTTCTCCGCTATGCACACTGTTTGACCGGTCTATAACCTTTGGTGGTTTTAATAGCAGTGGTACAGTCAAAAATATTCTGTAATATACCATTTGTTGATTACAGTTTAAGGAAACTTAAAAACCGGCCTACAAATACCTTGATGTCTTTATCCTTATATCATGTCCCTATCTGTTTTTGTGTATGTTATTTTTAATGTAAAAATATCTCTGTTCTCCAATGGCCTAGACTATCATTTGAGAGCAAATTGAAAAAAAATTCATATTTTGTGAAATGTTGCCAGTGGCGCTTTAAGTATTACGAGGGAACACGGCCGGTGAAGAAATTCTGTAGTTTGCAGCGAAATTGAACCAAAGAATTAAGCCTTGCAACTCAAGTGAAAGAGGTTTATAGGGATCTTGTTTAAATTGCATTAGTTAGTATTAAATAATAAAAAATGTGCGATTGTATATAGCGTCCTTTCACAATGTGTCAAAGCGCTTTACATTGATTCCGCTGTTACTAGGAAATCATCAGAATCATTTCATCTAGGGCTGCTTTACGGCGCTCAAACCTATCCATACTTAGATTGTAATACTCCCCCTTACAGCTCCCAATATTTCGCTTGGGTGAACGAGGCAATTGGGACTAAATCGTATCTTGCCCAGGACACAAACACTTGACTTCAGCGGGCTCGAACTCACAAACTTTGATCATGATTCCTGCGCAATTATCCTGTGTGCGCCACACGGGCTCTCATTTCCTCTTTCACGACATGTTCAGGACAGAATTCTTTGTATTCAAAATCACTGTCGATTTCAGGGTTTATTCATTTTTTTCTAGTTATTTTCACGTGATTTTTAAATAAAGAAAACATTTATGTCGTCATTCTGTATAATCAACATCGTAATCATTGTCCACATTATCACCACGCATCGTCATATAATCATCAACATCATCATAACCACCATCGTTATCGTCACCATAATCATCAATATCAACATCGGTCGTCGTCGTCATCATCAATCATGATCATCATGATCATCATCATCATCATCATCATCATCATCATCATGATCATCATGATTATCATCATCATCATGATCATCATGATCATCATCATGATCAACATCATGATGATGATGATGATGATCATCATCATCATCATCATCATCATGATCATCATCATCATCATCATCATCATCATCATCATCATCATCATAGCGTCTCTTTGCAATCATTGTCAACGCCATGAATACGAGCCAAGTTTTGAATACAAATAGTTTACAGAATTATCCTGCGTACTATCAGTATACCTCCAGAATAACACCCAAACCCTGAGTAAAATCTACATGGGCTAACAAAGCACCATTATATCAGCTTCGTAATGTGTTGTTATCCTAAGCTCGTTCAATATTTTCTCTTTACTCAGGCGCTATCATTGCTCGTCCCTCTTTGGATTTCATTAGACTTGCGCGGTATACGTCGGTATTTATTCCTCGTGACAATGCCCCGGCAGCACTTGAACTTCCGTGGCATAATACGGTGCCCGTATCAAGTGACAGACAACGTACGGTTCTTAGCCCTTTACAAGATTATTTCATCTGTGTGTAGTCTCAAAATAAACAAGAAGAAAATCCCGAATTTTAAAATTAGCTCTGGAATGCCCAAGCTAAATTGATATACAACGCTTATCCTTCGCGTGGGTGAAATGCTTGGAATTAAAGTTTATATCCACTACATTGTAAATAGAACAAATTAGATTTCAGTGTCAAAATAATCAAATATGTGCATTGATAGTATAAAATGTTGTAACCGTGTCTTCTGAAATAAAAGGTCCATGGCAATACTAGGAGCTCTGCAGCCGGCATAAGGTTCTATGTGAAGTATCAGCTGTTTGTGCAATTGCTTAGTATTCTAAATTGTTTGATGGTAATTCTTTCAGGACTTTTTTTTTGTATAGGTTATGTTGTTTTGTTCAACTTTTGCTTCAATGTATGACTATAACAGATATATAAAGGCTGGTATTCACAAATGAGTCTAACTTTAAAGCAAGCTTTAAACCAGTGTTTGTCCTTCATAAATGTACCTTTTTTCTTTCAATGCACTCTGAAAGTGTGATGTAACACGTGAGAGAATTCATCATGGATGGGCCGTATCACTGTAAAAACAGTGTTTAGAAAGTGAAGGCAAGGTGGTGTTTAGGTGTTTAATGTTTAGCAAATAAACACTTTGTGTTTAGAAATTCAACACATGGTGTTTAGAAATTAAACATTTGGTGTTTAGAAATTAAACAGTTGGTGTTTAGATATTTGACATGTTTAGAGATTAAACGTTTTAAAACGTTTAGAAGCGTTTAATCTCTAAACACCAAATGTTTAATTTCTAAACACCATGTGTTTAATTTCTAAACACAAAGTGTTTAATTGCTAAACACTAAACACCTAAACACCACCTTGCCTTCACTTTCTAAACACTGCTTTACAGTGTATAGTTATCCATTAGTGATTTTCTCACCCACTATTTCACACTTTCAAAGTATGTGAAAGGAATAAAAGTCCTTGCGTTGAATGTTTATTTTGAGTCCCCCTATCACCTTCATTTTGTTATGGTTTACTAAGTATCTCAAGAAAGGTACTTCATAATCATCTTTTTTCCATCTTCTTCTTTTCCCATTATATCCTTTATCTTCTTTATTTGTGATCATCATCATCGTCATCTTCATTTTACATCGTCAGAACATTTCCATTTTTATACAAATCACGCGCAATTCAGACTTTGTCTGAGTCAAATCAGTAGATCACGACAGGCGGAGGATCACCCCAAGACGTTCTTAACGCTTTGCATTTAAACTATTCCAAACAAGTTGCACCGTAATGGCAGTCGTCTTGTGGTCATTCTTCATAATGGTTTTCTGCAGAACCCCACTTCACTAGTTGTAAAAAAAAAAAAAAACATAATAACCAATAACCTAATTCTCTTCAATCTGTCCTTTCCTAATTTTCTTCTTCTCCAGTCAAACGTCCTCATCCCGTTTCTGAGTGATAGACTATAACTGGAAGGCATTCGTCTCCCATATACTCCCCTACCTCCCCGAGCTGTACCCTCTCACCGAGCCGGTAGTTCTCTAATCAATCTTTTCAAGTTTCTCTTTTAAAAAAAACCTTCACCTCATTTAATTTGTTTTAAGCCCAGCCTCCGACTCGATTTTCTCTCGATTAGCTACCTACGGTAGTGTAAAGTCTTGGTCCTTAATTCGATACCAGAGAAAAGGGGGCCCTAGTTTTCACGTCACTATCGGCCACCCCGGGCTATTAATAGTACACTAGATCTCTTAGAGGCACGTGCAACATCCTGTTGTTTAGTAAGTTAACTATAGTATGTGG
Organism: Ophioderma brevispina; assembly: GCA_023653785.1. Classification (NCBI taxonomy): domain Eukaryota; kingdom Metazoa; phylum Echinodermata; class Ophiuroidea; order Amphilepidida; family Ophiodermatidae; genus Ophioderma; species Ophioderma brevispina. Next base: position 90,965 of record JAMKCH010052873.1, read on the forward strand.
TAATTCTAGTGGATTTTGGAAGGGTGAATCAGAAAGGAAAAAAAAATCAATGGAAAACAATCCAGAATTTTAATGACGTGTATGTTTTGCTTTTAAAGGGGCGTGTTTCCGACGTCTTTTGTGACCCCCGAGTGACCACGGAGTAGTATCGAGTTTGATATCAGATGAAGGCCGTATTTTTCTCATTGTCGGTCCTGAAATTTGAGCCCTCGATCCATATCCACATTCCTAAGATATAAACAAACCGCCGTTTTAGTGGTTAACCACTTTATTAGCCACACAGTATTGAATAGGGGTTTGCAACATGCATTATTGCGTCCCCTACCATCAAACGCAGTTTGTTTCCCACGGTACTTGGCTGGGTGTATGTGCATGCCCAGGTCTCATATCAAGTAGAGAACATACACATAACTTCGGAACAACCATCTTTAACCTCATTTTGATCGATAGTTTTAGTAGGTGTGTCCCTGTTTCCATGAAAACGAATAGTGAGGTTTGGAAATGAAACGTGGGTAAATTCACTTTCACACCACCTTAATCAAAACAATGATTGTTTTATTGGATCAATGGCAGCGATGTATTACAACAGGTTAACTGGGCTGAAAGCCTTTTGTGCTTGTAGACATGCGTATTACTTAGCTTTTCCTAGCTATATCTTAGGTTAGTAGCTGACACGCTATATACCCATGTCTGATGAACGAGATTAACTCGAGAATAACGAAGGCGGCAGATAATCGACGAGGTTATAGAAAGACAGCAAGTGCTGACATACTTACAGAAACTCATGCGTGTCCCATAATGAAGTTAATATTTCAGAAGTAGAGCATAATGAATGTGCTCCTAAGCTGTGTAGCATACACATTGAAGATGTGTACGTTGTCTGTCAGATATACGGCGAGAAATTGAATTAGCGAGAGGTTGAGAAAGTACAAGGCTAGATACTGTCAACACATCAATAGATACCGAATATCGTTGTTAAAAAGACAATCGAGATCTGAAAACAATGTCGTGGACAAACCGATCCCTGGGTAAGAATCTATGTTCATTGTGATATACATTTTTTTTAGAAAATCGGGATATAAGACTTATAATTTCATCTGTCTGTCTGTTATCGGTCCCGTCGCGTCGGTATGTCCGTTCGCCCATCCATATATCCGTCTGCCCGTCCTTCCGTCCGTCCGCCGTAGTCTTTATATCTATCTTATCTCCTCAGGTTCCATGAGTCGCAAGGGAGTTACATATTTCTATTCGATTAAAGTTGGGCACGTTTGCTTTTAAAGGCACAAACACACACACAAGACGTGGAAAATATGTCCAGGTTACAAATGTCTTGAGTGTATTCACTGGGACTTCTAAGTCTGTAAAAATAGGCGCGTTACTTTTGAGAAAAAAATGCCACCAATAACAGCGTTTTTGAAGAAAAAAATACAACAGAAATATACCAACCTTAAAGGTCTTCAACATTGACTCACCTTAACAGTATGAAATTAAAAGAAAGCAAACTATTTCATGGAAATCATAACGGGTTTATACAGTTGAAAATTTTCCCGGCGGTAGATATGTAGATATCCAGTCCTTGCCATTTGCACTTAAAATTCATTGCCGAAGATAAAAATGCATTCTAGACACTTGTTTGGGAAGATTTATGATGCCTGTTTTAAATCAAGTAAATGTTGTTTGTATCCCCAATGGTATTACCATTATACATTGTCGTACTCGATCACCCACGTCGTACTCAAAACTGATTTCCACTGAGACCGTCCTGAATTTTATGTGATAAAAGGAAACAACTGGAAGTGTGATCCATCGAATAAGAACATTTTAACAAAACATTGCATCGATGTTCTAATGTTTAAACAGTTAAATTAGATCTCATAAAGATTTCCCAAAATACTTTCTTGACGAAATCTTAACGAGTGTTTTGGTTGATGTATTCAAATAATATTTATGTTTTAACGATTAACTTAACTGAGAACTGACATAAAACACGGCTGATTACATTCTGTTAAACATTTAAAAAAAATGTGTTTTTTTTTCATGTTTTAGTATTTACTGGGATGCATAAGACGGAGTACAACCATCTCTTGTGAATTTGTATTTTGAAGTACAACTTATTATGAGATTGAATGTGAATAATTTACTATTAACAAAAATGGAAATTATACTTTTGACTTTTGAGTCAGTAACATTATACAAACCATACATGTAAGTATACAAAGGAAGAAACCATTTTGGGGCTCCCGTTGCCTAATTTTACAGTTTATAAAGTTGAATTATATTGATGAATTGGTTTTTTTTTTTCAGATTATGTTTGCCCCAAAAAGTAATTTGCCGCATGTATGTCAAACATTAAGCAATTCTTAGGACCCAAATTGACGTTTTTAATAAAAAAACAACCAAGCATAAACGCGCTACCTTACTTGTGTTGTAAAGCATGTGTGTGTTGGGGGGGGGGGTATTCAGTGGAAAATGGTTTGAGAGAAGCATTGACCCGTTTTGTAACGCTATCTCTCTCAGTAACCCCATTTTCTGTTTTGCTGTCACCCCTTGACCTCACTTTTCAAATACTTTTAACAAAACCCAATCTCTAGAAAGTCCCTCATCGAATGATCCCAGTTTGGACGACATTTTCTAAAAAATAATTTTAATTTTGTTTCTAAATTTGAATTTTTATCTATTTCTTGACACTTTTGTCTCCAAAATGTACTCAAATGAGCATTTTTTGGCCAACTGTTTACTTTGTCTGTCTACCACCCATTTGGTCTTTTCAACTGAAGACCACAATCTTTCGGCGTAAAATGCTCCACCGAAAGAACGTTTAGTTTCAAGGGCTGATCTAGACTCGTCAAAGTGGTCCAAAGAAAGATTAAAGCCGTCATGTTAACCTACCACCCGTTGTACTGCTTCTTATAACTTTCACTGAGGGATGTGAACACCTTGTTTCTCTTCCAGAAATATTCATACCTATGAAAAAGGACCCTGTACTTGAAATCACTGTCCACAAGTTTGAAAAATTTGATGTTTACCTCTGTAAAACATAAAAACAGGAAAAGTTTCAGAGGGGGGAGGTGGCAGTTCGTGCAATTTCTGGAAAAGGATGCTAACATTCCCGCCAGCATTTACCAAACTTGAAAAGCATGCTGTCCTCAGCGCACAGACATTGCCTATTGTATATGTGCTAATCCCGGCTAAATCCATATTTCAAATACTTTCAACTTGTGCCAGATCATATCTATCTTACTACAAGCTTAATACAATGCCTGAATCCCGTCCTGAATGCTTTTGAATTTTGGTCATCAAAACTGCTAAGATACACTGTAAATTCTGGAGGGAGGTGAACACCTTGGTTTTCCAGAAATTGCCACGAACTGCCACCTCTCCCCTGGACTCTTCCTGTTTTTTCCTGTTTTTTACAGAATGCAACATCCAAATTGTTTTTGTGTTTTTCAAACTTGTGGAAAGTGGGATTGTCAGTAAGGTTTCCTTTTCAATTATGTCTGAATATTTTTTTATGCCATTGTGTCGCTTTAAAAAATTACACTGTATAGTTGTTTAGGAATTACGTATAGAAGCTCCTCGAATCGATACAACAATATCCCTAGATTCTGGAGTTCTGAAAACGAAATAACTAATACATGTAACACATCAGTTTTTAACACTTATTGGACTCAACATTACCGATTCTAGATCCGCCTTTGAGTTTGAGTCGCCTTGTTGTCACCCCTTTGCCCATCAAGTGTTAACCCCGCGACATTGTGAAGTGTTCTCATCCTCCGTTTTGAAATATTGAGGCGTACCTTTTTTCAGGATCGCAATTTTAATTAATAAAATCCCACTCTTCTGTGGAATTCTGAATTCATTGCAGTCTTTCACATTACATTGTAAAATTCCTCAAATGTAAAGTCGGCATAATTGTTGCATGCAACCCATGCTTGGCAGCATTTTGTGATCTGAGCAAGAAGACGTGTATTAAAAGTACCAAAGATATGGTCATAAACAGAGTATAATCAGAACGCATTATATGTTGAAACTTTTTTGTTGTCACAGTTTTTAAATCTACGATGTTTTCACTTCTTGTAGACTGTCATGGTCGTGCTAATATCGTTGAACCAACTTATATTTTAATATAATATACCATTTGCTATTAATAGTATAGTCCCTGAATAAGAAATGCACATAACTACTACGGGACGGTGGAAAAAATTGTTATTGATCTGATTTTTTCACCCAGACAGATGCAGAATACATCATGTAACAACATATCCCAAATCCCCATGATCCCCTTTGGGAAAAAAATTATCCAGATGCCGCCAAAATAGCTGACATTGCATATAATTAGCTATATCGTGGCTTCTCAAGTAATGTTTTGAACGGTGATTTTAGTCTAAATCTAAATTATCCAAGGTTTCCTTGATGCTGAAATTTCAATGGCCGCCATTACATACAATTTTGCTTATCCAACTTCATAACAAGGAAAGAGGGATAAAGAAACAAACACATAAATTATATGCTAAAAAATAGATATAAGCGAATAATAAAAAATGACAAGATAATTATATAAATGAATAAATATAATAAGTGAATAGTAAATAGATATAAATAAATAAAGAGAACTTTTGTAAAAGGTAACGGGTACCAAAACGGAACCTGATTATGTATTAGAAGTCCTCTCTCTGGTGAGGTGTGGTGTTTTCACAACCAAATGTTATTTCTCCCATTTCTGGGATCAATCTTTTATATATTTTCTTCACTGGGCCAGTTTCCATTTCGGTACTTGGTTGTAAAATAGAAATATATATGGCCTATTTCTTATGCCCATTTCTGGCAAGACTTACGTGTGTAGTCCCATAATATCATGCGTTTATGTGAAATATACGAAAAACTGCATTATACTAACTTTTAAAGATTCTTTCGAATGAGTATTAATGTTGCGCTGCGTAATGGTCCTCATTGTGCAGTTTTTGGGAAATTGCAATTCTGATCAGTCAAATAGCATAACACCCAGTCATTCTTTCGAATCGACTTAAAGATGAACTAAAATATTACATAGCTTTTTGGTAATTAGAACAATCCCTTCTCAGGATTATTGCTTTTAAACACCCTCCTATATATGCGTCAGTTTGACCGATCTTCCTGACAGGATACTGCAAAGGAGTATTGTCGTGAAAGATAATTATATGTAATGGCAGCAGAGTTGGCAGCCATCTTTGGTGCCATTTGGGTGTGGATTTTTGAACTTAAGGAAAACATCATGATTTAAGATTTAGAACAAAACTGAATTCGTTAGAACCTCAAAACATATTAAAAACATGAGATATAGCTAATTATATAAAATGGCGACTTTAGAATTTTGACGTGAGGAAGTCCTCGGTGATCTTTAGATGTTACCTGAATGATTCTTGACCCCCAAAATATCTTCACAACAAAAAAATCATCAACTCCATTTAAAAGCGGAGATATGCTAATACGCTACAATACAACCGGTCCATTTGAGATATAGCACCTGTCTCAACAGGGTCAACGCCTTTCAAAATAGTATTACTATTAGCCTAAAACATGTTCCTCTTTAACAATACCTGTTGTTACTATGAGATAAGTACTGAACATCAAACTATAAAATAAAAAAAAAAAAGAAGAAACACTGCTAATTAATTCATGTGAGGCAATTAACAAAACACATTTAAGCACACAAGCACACCTCTTAGAAATAGATGGCAATTTTAGAGCTGTCTTAAAAGATAACAATGGAATTGGATGGCGAACAAGAGAGGCAAAGAGTTCCATTGGCTAGGGGCCGCATTGCTGGAAGCCCTGTCACCCACTACCTTTTGTGCGGAAACAGTGAGGAGCGTATTGTCATCTTCAAACGCAATCCTGGCCTTCCAGGAATACAAGCCGAGTTATCGAACAAGTAAGATGGCAATTGTCCGGAATGCCCTTTTAAGATCAGAATCTAAAGCTTACAGACACGCGCTCACTAATTGGTAGCCAATGGAGCTCGTTCAGATGGTGTGGCGGTGTCCTTCGATCAGATCTGAACACCAGCCTGGCTGCTCCTATTCTGCAAAATCTGAAGTTTACTCCGATCTCTGGCCGCCATTCCATACAACAGTAGCTTGGCATAGTCCAATGGAGATAAAATCCAGTGAACGGCGAGATGAGACAACTCTACTCTCAAATGTATCAAGCGGCGGACTCCGGTAAATATTGCGAAGGTTAAAGTTACCACTTAATGCTCCTTTTACATGTTCAGTCATAGACCTTGTCTGATCAAACCACACCAAGGTTTCTAATTGCCCAGGACTGGTTAACATCGCACTTGTCCCGACCCTGATGGTATATCTTTGAGGCGATTTTTGTAATAGGATGAACCTGCATGAAAATTCTGTCTTTCATCATTATTTGAGTTTTTTACAGCGCATTCACTCACTGATTTCCTCATACAAAGAGAGAGTCTTTTGACAGCCTGTTTGGCAGCACCATCAATCTAGGATCAATGATGTCAAATAGCGCTTTACTCATCAGCAGACATTGGTACAATATTGGTGCTTCCTGATGATTGACGCGTACAGTAGTTGTACATTATGAAACAGAGGGCGCGACCACGAACCCTAGGAAAGACCGAATGGGGGATATGATCTTGCTGTTGGAAATTGCATCCCATATGCGCACACGAAGAGCGGTTCTGCAGTAGACCGAATCACTGTAAGGCATTACCTTGATTTTGAAGTACAGTACCCTATCCAAAAATGGCATGAGCAACAGTATCCAAAACTGCAGAAGATCTAGCAGCACCATAGACTGCCTTACTAGTTGTGATTGCATTGATGATATCTGTCTTGACCACGCAGAAGCCGTTTCATCTGTGCTGTGTCGTTCTTTGTACGCTGACTGAAACTTTCTCATTTAGTCATTTGAGACAAGATGATCCTTTATCTGGGCACTCCCTATTTTCTCTCCATGTAACTTAGACACTCAGCCTAATTGTGTACCAGGGCGATAGTTTTTTAAGCACCTCTTTGTCTAGGGAAGGCTTGTGAGAATGGTGTCACGCAGCTTCCCGGCGATAGCTGGGAAAAACCACCAGTGCGATAGACTTGTTAATGATCAGTGGTAATGGCTCAGCCAGAGTTGCACCATCTCCTTAAGTAACACCAATGGAATGTGTCTAAGGAACATGATTTTGATGGAGTTGACATAATCCACCTTGGTTACCTCTTCCCATTGACTGGATTAAACTCATACATTGGAACGGTCTCATCCAGTATTTGTCCCACTGATCATTCATGCGATTTAGACCTTGATAATTAATCCAGGTCCCGTCTGATTTTGTATCCTGTTCGCTGAAAAACCTGGCAAATGAGCTACTTATTTCAGTAGCTTAATTTAAATAACTTTTAGGAAGTTGTTTTGGTTTTTGGGTTTCAGAGCTTATTCAGAGTCGGCAGCAAACATGGTTTTTGTTGTTAGCATTTTCTAATTTTGTCTCTGTAAAAACCTCCTTAGCGCATGATGAATGCGTTTCCCAGTCACTGCTGATTGTGCATTGTATGCATCCAGATCGACACATTTCTAGTTTTTTACCCATTTCTCTCTAAACGGTCACGTTCATCACGTCTGGCAATCATCAATAGCCTTTATTAAACCAGTGTCGTGTCTAATATGCGGGACGCTTGTTTGAGGAGGTGCGGGGAACAGTACCTTAAAGACCCTCAATTTACCAAGCCCTCATCAACTGAGCCATCACGAAGGTCATACTGCAATCATGGATGACAATGTCCTTTGGAAGAAAGAGTCTTGTCAATATTCTTTATATTTCTGATGTGCACATCGTTCTCATGATTGTGATTTTCTGGCTGCAATCGTACAATAATCAACTATATCGAGCCCAGCCCAGGCAATAGCCCACCCACTAATCCATCGTCAGACTAATATGATCAGGTCCAGAGTTTGACCACTTTATGAAAGGCGGCCATCTTGGATAAACCAATTTTCCTCCCCCACGGGTTTATTGGGATTTTGGATATGTTGTTGTACTATGCATTCTGCTTATCTGGTGCAAACTAGCTCAGGTAACATTTTTTTTCCGTGTCAAAAACCGCCAAGGGACCCACACTATACGGCACGTCTCTTTTCTTGGAATAGGGAAACTATATAAGAGAAAAGCATCAGTCCCTCTGCAGTGTCCATGCTCAGAAAGTATTTGGAATGCAGCTGATTGAACATTGGTCTTCACCGCCTCTTATCGCGTTGCACAAATCCGCAAGTTGACTCAAACTCATGCAAGTCTTCAAAAAAAAAGAAACCAGACCCTTTTTTCGTGGACTCTACACATCGTTTTGCCATGTTGTTTTAGTACTGCATATTTTCTGATAGTGTTTGTAGTCTAACAACGTTACTACGGAATCATCTCTCACAAATGAAATCACTCTTCGGGGATATGAACGCGTATCTCCATCGAGCTAAGAAGTAACATGGGGGTTTTCTGACATATTCAACACGTTGAAGCTTATATTTTCTCATAGCCAGGCTATTATTTTACAGTGGAACAAAATGAATGTGTTTTATAAGATCATGTTGATGCTGTTCATATTATAAAAACCATTGAATACGGACGGTGATGGCAGTGCGAAATTGAATTTGTGAACTGGTGAGGGATAATGTTCTTGTATTCGCGTGCTGTAATTGAGGTATTTCCACTGACCCTTCGTAGTAATAATTTGGAAATACATCACGTCAGTTCTGATAACAAGTGAGCTGTATATTTTTTATCCTGACGAAGTTTGTCTGTTAACAGCCGTATACTCTGAAATGGAATTAATGATTGATTTCAGACAGTTACAGAGCATTGACATAAAAGTTTTTACAGCATATTCGATTGAACTTTGAGGCACGCTTTCTTTTACAGGCCAGCTTTTCTGATGCTACTTTGATGCCTAAATCCAGCCTTTGAACGCACTACCAAATACTTTAATCGTGTTGATTACAAGTCTTCTTTTTCTTCTTGTTCCTCTTTATCTTCTTTTCGTCTCTTCTTCTTTATCGTCTTCCTTCTTTCTTCTTTCTTCTTTTTTCTTCTTCTGCTTCTGCTTTCTTCTTCGTTCTTTTTTTCATTCTCTTCTTCTTCATCTTTTTCCCTTTTTTTTTCTTTCATTTTTTCTTTTCTGTATTTTTTTTTTTTTTTTTTTCTCTTTTTTCCTTTTGTTTTTTTTTTTCTCTTTCTCTTTTCCTTTCTTTTTCCCTTCTTTTTATTTTTGTTTGCCTCTTCTTTTATATTTCATTCTTTCCTTTTTTCTTTTCTTTCCTTTCTCTTTATCCCTCCTTTTTCCTTTTGCTTTCTCCTTCTTTCCCTACTTCTCTCCCTCTTTTTTCTTCTTCTCTCTCTTCGCCCTTTTCCTCCTTCCTCCCTCTCTTCCTTTCTTCTTCTTCTTCTTCTTCTTCTTCTTCTTCTTCTTCTTCTTCTTCGCTCTTCTCTAAATTTTGAACTTTTTCTTTAATATCTTACGAACCATCTGCTTTACCTTATTTTGGTCCATTAAATACTAATAATATAATTAACAACAACACATAACATTATTAATTCCTGTAGTTTTGAAGCGACTGTCCCATGATTTATTTAATCAAACCAAAAATTCACGCATGCGTGTTACACAAAGCTATACGTCTGCATTAGTGCGGATACCTTTGGTTGAGTCGTCGAATGGTTGCATTCGAATACCGTTTCATGTAGAATGCAAAACAAAATCAAATATGTCGTACATCCTATAAACCAGTCCATCCTATAACACAGTGGGCTGCCGGCAGACCTCTTTTTCGGGGGGCGGGGCAAGTAGCAAATATTTGGAGGATTTTAACCAATTGTGGCCCAAATCCGCAGATTTCCCCAAAATTGGTGATTTTTTTGGCCCAATCGCCGAATTTGGCCCAAATCCATTATTTTTTCTTTCAGCGGGGGGGGGGGGCAAGAAAAAATTTGGGCCCCCCTTGCCCCCCCCCCACCGTGGCGCCGCCACTGATTATATAACCATGACTGAAAGCTTGCATCATTAAGTAGTTGAGACAAGGATGAAAAAAAAAAAAAAAAATCGCTTATATCTGGGGCACTCACTATTTTCCTTCCATGAACTAAGACACGCAGCTAATTTTGGAACACAGGTCGAATATTTTTTAATCACCTCTTTGTCTATGGAAGGCTTTTTGAGATGGGTGTCCACAGCAGTTTCCCGGAGCTTAGCTGGGAAAACCCCAGTGCGGGTATCGCTTTGTTCATGATCAGTGTTAATTGCTCAGCCAGCGTTGCAACCTTCTCCTTAAGTAACACCAATGAATGGTGTCCCTAAGGAACATGATTTTTTGATTTGAGGTTGACATAAACATCAACCTTGGTTCCTCTTCAACAGTGACTGGCTTAAACTCATGCATTTGAACGGTCTCATCAAGTATTGTTCCACTTGGATAGTTCATTCGATGTTAACCCTGGATAATTCTCAAGTCCCCGTCTGATTTCTTTGTATACCCGTGTCGCTGAAAAACTGGCAAGAGCTACTTAGTTCGTAGCTGATTAAAGTTAGGAAGTTTTTTTTTGGTTTGGGTTCAGCATACTTCGTTCAGAGTACAAAACATGTTTTTGTTGTTTAGCAATTTCTAATTGTTCTCTGTAATACACCTCCTTTCAGGATGAATGCGTTTTAACCAGTCACTGCTGATTGGGGGGCATTGTATGCATCCCGATCGATCACTATTTCTAGTTTTTAAACCCATTTCTCTCTCTAACGTCTACGTTCACGTCTGGCATCATCAATAATCTTTATTAAATCAAGGTGATCGTGGTCTAATAATGCGGGAACGCTGTTGAGGATGTGCATTGGAATCGCGTACACTAATTAAAGCACTTCTTCAAAATTTCCCAAGCACCTCATCAACTGAGCCATCACGAAGGTCAATGCCAATCATGGATTGAAATTCATTTGAGAAAGACCTGGTCAATATTCTTTATATTTCTGAAGGGTGCACATAGTTCTCATGAGTGGTGATTTCTGGCTGCTAATCGTACAATTAATCAACGTGATCAGAGCCCATCCCAGGCAAGAGGCCCCAACCAGCAACTAATCCTACTTCAGACGAGATATGAACAGGTCCAGAGTGTGACCATCTTTATGGGCGGCCATCTTGGATAAACTTTTTCCCCACGGGGATTTATTGTGATTTTGGATATGTTTGTTGTACGCTGCATTCCTCTTAGCTGGTGTCCACATCAGCTCAATAACTTTGTTTTCCGGGTCAAAAACCCCAGGGACCACACTAGAAATGCACGTTCTTTTCTGTGTAATCGGAAACTATTATAAGAGAAATCATCAGTCCTGCAAGTTGTTCAGGCTCAAAATGGTATTTGGAAATGCAGCTGATTTGAACATTGGTACTTCACCTCTTATCGCGTAGCACAAATCCGCAAGTTGACTCAAACTCATGCAGTCTGAAAATAAAAGAAACGAAACCTTTTCGTGGACTCTACACATCGTTTGCCATGTGTTTTAGTACTGCATATTTTCTGATAGTGTTTGTAGTCTACAACGTTACGTACGGAACATCTCTCACAAATGAAATCAACTCTTCGGGGATATTGAACGCGGTAACTCATCGAGCTAATCCATAACAGGGGGGTTTTTTCTGACATAATCCAACACGTGAAGCTTATATTTCTCATAGCCAAGGCTATTATTTACAAGTGGAACAAAATGAATGTGTTATAAGATCCTGTTGATGGCTGTTTTCATATTATAAACCATTTGAAATACGTACGTTGTCATGGCAGTGCGAAATTGAATTTGTGAACTGGTGAGGATAATGTTCTTGATTCGCTTGCTGTAATGATGGATTTCAACTGACAACCTTCGTAGTATATGTTTGAGAAAATACCATCAACGTCAGTTCTGATAACAATCTGTAGTAATTTTATCCTGAAATGTTTGTCTGTTACCGCGGTATACGTCTGAAATAGGAATTTAGTTGATTTCTAGACAGTTTACAGAGCATTGACATGAAAAGTTTACATGGCATTATTCGAAATTTTGCATGTGAGGCACGCTTTTCTTTTAAAGCCACTTTTGATGCTACTTTTGATGCCTAAATCCAGCCTTTGAACGCACTACAAATACTTTAATCAGTGTTGATTACAATTTCTTCTTTTTCTTCTTCTTCTTCTTCTTCTTCTTCTTCTTCTTCTTCTTCTTCTTCTTCTTCTTCTTCTTCTTCTTCTTCTTCTCCTTCTAATAATTTTGAACGTTTTCTTTAATATCTTACGAAGCAGCTGCTGGGAACCTTATTTGGTACATTAAATAATAATAATAATATTAACAACAACAACAATAACAATAATATTAATTCTGTAGTTTGATCGACTGTCCCATGATTTATCTAATCAAAAAACAAAAATTCACGCATGCGTGTACACACAAAGCTATACGTCTGCATTAGTGCGGATACCTTTGGTTGATTCGTCGAATGTTGCACTACGAACGTACCGTTTCATGTAGAATGCAAAACAAAATTCAAATATGTCGTACATCCTATAAACCAGTCCATCATATACAGTGGCGGCGCCAGACCTCTTTTTCGGGGGAGGGGGCAAAGTATCAATATTTGGAGATTTTTAACCAATTGTGGCCCAAAATCGCAGATTTTCCCCCAAATTGGTGATTTTTGGCCCCAAATCGCCGAATTTTGCCCAAAATCCATTATTTTTCTTTCAGCCGGGGGGGGGGGGCAAGAAAAAATTTGGGCCCCCCTTGCCCCCCCCCCCCACCGTGGCGCCGCCACTGATTATATAAACCAATGTTGACTCTTACTAGGTGTATTTTTATGAAATAACTATTTTCAATTAAAACCTCTCTCTTACAGCCTAACACACTGCCTTGTTCTAATACAAACATGACAAAACTTGTACCCTATACACGATTGCATACCCAAACTTTTCTCATCTGACATAAGATACGAAGATGATGGCAAATCTCATCTGACATAAGACTGACCTTCAGATACGGAGATGATGGCAAATCTCAAATCTCATCTGACATAAGATTGACCTTCAGATACGAAGATGATGGCAATCTCATCTGATGATGGCAAATCTGCGAGGTTAGCCGTCAAATCGAAGACAATTTTTCTGCTAAACGAGGGAAATTACGGTTTCAAATCTCAAATTAACATTTAAGAAGTGGAACATAATGACTGTACTTTTAAAACATTCTCGGGTGTGTACGCTCTTGAAGTGCGTACGTGTGTGCCATGCAATAAGAAATTGAATTGTTAAGGACATTTGGCTGGCTACTAGAATATCCAGAAGAGACTACTTGAAAGGGACACGAATATCAATGTTTAACAAGAACACAATCAACGTGAGGCATACTAAATATCTTGTAAAATCTAGGTTTGTCTATTAAATTTTATAAAATGCAAGATTTTGTCTTTTGTCATGTAGGCAGAAAAAGCATTCACAATCTTACACAACTTGAAAATCTAGCGTTGACAGTATGGGACACCCTCTTTGTCAACAATTAATTAGTTGTGTAATAGGTTGCACACCACCAAATTAATTGCCATTGGTTTATATACAAAATGGCCCTAATTAAAACGTAAATTTCTCGTTAACGAAGCGACTCAGTCGCTTAAATTATGCATTACCTTGAACTTCTAGACCTCTGCATCCCATTCAGCAAGAAGAATCCATAATTTGACCACGGATTTTTCGAGTTACTGAAGCATGAAGACAACGATGAGTTCCGATCCCCTCTGAGACTGCGGCTTCTAGTCAAAATATTCCTATGGGGTGGGTGTAAAATTAGTACTGTAATTTCTCAGTAGTAAGCCTCACACACTTTTTTGTCTTGATTTTGTACTGATTTGTATATTTAGAATAATTTCTAACACAAAATATGGCCCAGGAAGTTCCAGTTTCTACTATTTTTCAATTTTAACTTAGACTTGTCACTTTTTTTTTACCTTTTTCCCAAACACTTTTCGGCCAGAGGGTGCCAGACAGATCTATTTAGTGGTGTGGAGTCATAAATACCTTCATCCGCGGGATCTCCCTTTCTGATTCTACCAGTCATCGTCAGAAGTTTTCTGCTCATCCAAACAAAACGGAGCTATTTTGATGTCACTGTTCCATCACTTTTGCTTCCCGAAGTGAAGCTAATATTGAAGCTAAATCACCCTGTTGTAAACACAGTGCAACTTTTGTCCAGGGATTAAACCTCCCCGGGAGGAGGGGCACCCACATAAGAAATGGATATGGGTGTAATTCGGCTGGCGCTTTCAAACCCAGGGGCATTCGGTGACAGAGGACATGCAAAAAAAGCGGTCTTTGGGTGAGAGACAGCCAAATTGTTCATAAATTGGGGTTATTTTGGCGACAAAATTTCAAAAAATTTCCAAAAAATGAGTTAAATGGGTTAATTTTCTTGAAATGTTCTAAAAAGTAGGGGTCCTTGGGTGAACAATTTCCCAAAATTACGGGTCTTTGGGTTATAGTGGTACAATGTAAAAGAATGTAGTCTTTGGGTGACACCGATGCTGAAAATGGGGATCTTATCAACCTTGCATGCGCATCTCCTTCAAAATGGGAGTGCTCCCGGTGATTAAACAGGCGAATATTTCTTTCATTTTCTTCCAGAATTTCAGTTATGCATTTTCATGACCAGATTGTAAATTACTAAGTAACATGAGACATGCATTCAAATGAGTCCAAACAAGCCTAGTCTTAGGTCAGTGGTTTTTGAGATGGCTTTTCAAATGATGGCATACCCAAACTTTTCTCATCTGACATAAGATACGAAGATGATGGCAAATCTCATCTGACATAAGACTGACCTTCAGATTGTAAATTACTAAGTAACATGAAACATGCATTCAAATGAGTCCAAACAAGCCTAGTCTTAGGTCAGTGGTTTTTTAGATGGCTTTTCAAATGACCGCGTACCATTAGAGAAGTAGTCTCAAAAGGCTCTGACATTATGTCTTATTAACAAAGAATGCTAAGAATTTAAGAATAATGATTCTAAATGCCGTAAGTATGATGTGTGTGTTCAGATTTACTTGAATGCGTATACATGGTCGTTGCTAATAGAATTGTTATCCGGACATGTAGTTTTCAATTCAACATCAGCCGTTAATAAAACAAAATGGGATTTGTTAACCGGAATGTTCACTTTGTAAGTTCGATAGAAACCTACATGACCTATGTGAGCTATTTTTAACATCAACATTCGATTGTATGGGAGGTTTGAGACGAATGTGCAGTACATTTAACACGGTATGTGTCTTCCTAGTTTATTATTTGATTGAATTTTGGGCACGTTCTTTTAAAGGCATTGAAAGAAAAACCAAAATCAAGAGCGCCGTGTCTTGTTCCGAAACGTAACGTAAACATTTAAATATACTTGATTCGGCGTGGCGTCACACGTTCTTGGAGGACTGTCATCACACCAATAATGATAGTATTAGCAAAACACATTATGAATAGGAAAATGTGGAGTTTCTTTTTGCACACGTTTCAAAAATCCATAACATGGCTTACATCAGTTGCGGAACTTATGTTTGTATAAAAGCGATTGTATGGACTCTTCAACGTTTTAGATAGCGGTGTTCTTCATAGATATATACACGTAAAATAACTTTTAGAAAACAGACTTACAATCTGAAATTCTCTTATTTTCTTAAGTTTTAACTGGAATGAGTGGGGGGACCGGGTTTTAACATACAATGATGTATTACAGTTATCGAAAATGATGTGTTCACTTTAGAATAGCTAAAGGAGTATACACAATGACCGTGATAAATGAACTACAATGAACTACCTTGACTCACTTTGGAATTGAACATTTTTCATTCAGCATTTTCTTTTGTAATCTCCGGATATTATTTTATCCTTGGCAATTATTCTCCCACCTTCTATTGTCTATAACAATAATTTGGTGTTAAATGTTTTTACTCAAATCACTGCTGAAGACCATGTTACTCTATGTAAACGATGCATCTTTGTTTGGCTCAAAATCGGCCAAACCAAACAGGATTTTTTTTAAGTGTCACTTCAGCCCAAAAATAGCATAACTTATTCCCCAAAGTCCAAATGACACAAAATAAACGTTTGAAAGCATGTTAATCTCTGTTATAACCAAAGCAAACATTTGAGCAAAATAATTCTTAACTATTTTAATGATTTTTTTTTATTATGAATGTAGGTTTTTTTTTACTCACACTGTATAACAGCCTTTTACTTAATTAAACGTGTCAGAATTTTGTAACGTATTCCAAGATTGTGTTTAACTCCAGAGATTGATAATCCGAAGTGTATCTGAAATAGAGAATGGTTGAATGGTAAGACAACGAGGCTAACAAGCCACTTGCTGATAAATCTTAGAAGCTATTTTCGTTACAACCTAGTTAAAATTTTAGTAGTGTAATACAATGTATGTGCTGTGAAATACCGTGCCGCATACTCACTTGCATGGAGTTTGTACGTGTGTTACGTTAATTTGGGGCACACGTGGAGTGATTCAAACCTTACGGATGCTGTTTCTCCTCTTTTTATCCTTCTTGCCCTTGTTCTCCTCTTCCTCCTCTTTTTCCACCTCTTCTGTTCCCTTTTATTCTCCTTCAGTATTAAATGCACTATCAGTGATTCATCTGAAAGAGTCAACATTTTTGAAATTTGCAAGAATAACTTAAAAGTGAAGAATAAGTCTGTAGAATTCTCATAATTTACTTTTTCCATCTAAATAATTGACAGAAAAGGAAGAAAACGGCAATGTACAACTATATGACTCTCCATTCAGTTACGTGGTGTAGTAAGTATCCGTACGGACAGTAATCACTTAAAAATCCGATTCTGTCCTTAGTATTAGGTTGCTTATGGCCTTATCATTTGCAGAATATGTTTGGTTACATGTACTTGTTACAGACATGCAGATATCTTATTTTTGATAATTTTTTCGATTTTCTGATTTAGCAAATCACTGATAGTGCCTTTAACATAAGTGTACCATGTCTTCGTATTGGGCTCTTGTAATGATATTTCAATGTATGTTATCATGTTATTCTCCTCATCATAGTGTAGCAAGTCAGTTTACGATTAGTATGATAATTGTACTTCCGGGTTGTGATGGTTTATTGTACGTCAACCAGGGCTTTCTGTGATAGCAATTGAGCAGATTATGTCTAAAGTCACATTTTATGGCGTAAAAGAGTGTATTTTCATTTTGTGTTTGCAATGATCTATTGTGAGGTAACCAGGTTCTGCTCCTATATTTTATACTTCTTGTAGATCATCAACGATTTTGATTCGTTCTTTTGTAATATACTATAGTTTGATGCATAGTATATAATTCTAATGGTTTTGTTGTGGGTCAGATAGAATCGTCTGTAACTATGTTTGGTAAAAAAAATGTCAGGTTCATAGTAAACAATAGAACTAGGTATTTTATCTCATGTACTACAAAAACTGTGCTGCTAAAATTGACACCACGGGTGTTAAATAAATTTGACACTTTTGCTGGTGTCAAATTCATATGTGACACCATTAGGTGTTGACTTGCTTCTGTCTAAGACCACTGCATTGATTTGATTCTACTGGTGTAAATCTGACACTGGTTCGGCTTCAATGAAGGACCGCACTTGCGGGTGTTACTGTAACACCAGGATTAGTGTTAAAGATAATTGGTGTACCATCACACATAATAGGAGTTGTAAATGTTGGTTTTGAAGAAGTCCATTAAAGTACTGTCTTAAGCTATTTTAGATATTGTTTTGGACACAGAGGCAGCGTATTCAGCCATATTTGACACCGCCAATTAACAACGTCAAGCTTAACACCAGTGTAGTGTTGCATATTTAACACCGGTGTTTTTGTAATGCGGTTCACAATGATTTAAAAATTATAGGTCAACTAAGGCATTTAATAATGGCATCTGATCGCACCACTATATATTTATCGAAGGTTGAATTGCAATTTTAAGCGACCAAATCAGGCGGTTCGTTTAATCCGCTCAATCTTCTGAATCCTTTAATCCGATTAAGTAATTCAGCAAACTCAATGAATTAATTGAACTGCGCGGAACCGGACAGAACCGGAAAACGCCCGCCAGTTGAGTATTGAATTCGTCCCTTATAGTAAACATATTTATTATAGAATGGTGTCCTTATTGTCTTTGGATTATTCAAAAGAGTTCTCTCCAAAGGTCAGATTTTATGTTATAGTGAATATATTATAGATTAGCTGCAGCGAAACCTTACAACAGGCACCTGGATATCGATGTTTCAAAAACAAATAAGTGTGGGCTTTCATAACAATCCGTTAGAAACCTATAGTTTGAAATAAACCCGTGTGTTGTTAAAGATGGGGCGATATGTTTTGACTTGTATTTGTCTGTCACAAAACGCTGCGCATACATTGGTGACAATCACCATTCGTCATGTTGGATGTGGAAGGCATAGTCGCAGGCAGCCGCACAATATGCATATATTTTCATTCGAAGTCATACACTGCAAAACGCCGGTGTGAATATGCAACACACAGGTCGGTGTTAAGCTTGCAGTGTTAATTTCTGGTGTTCAAGTTTAGGATTACCACCCGCTTGGTGTGGCTGCTGCAAACTTTTGGTTATGCAGGTTGGTGGTCTGGCTTATGTAATGCTGAAGTAAGCAACTAATATAGAAACAAACAATAAAAAAAACAAACATGTTCTACTAACATGTTAGAGATGTTAGGGCCAGCAGTTACCGAAAAGCGATAACAGTTAACACCAACATTTGTGTGTTAATTAACACCAAAGAGTGTTGTCCTCCTGGGACACCAGAGGGTGTTAATTAACACCAGTGATGTCAATTTAACACCAAGAGTGTGTTATTTAACCAGTTTGTCACTTTAAGTTTAACACCAAGATGGTGTTAAAATACATAATTAAGCAAACCGACATGTTGTGTAAGAAATTAACACCAAGAGTGTTGTGTCATATTATTGTAACACCAACATTAGTGTCAATATAAACACCAATTTGGTGTAAGTTTTAACCACCAATAGTGTGGGCCTCTCCAACAAACCGGCTTGGTGTTAAAAAAATCAACACCTTGCTCGTGTAATCTTCTAAAACAACCGATGTTTTTGCAGTGTACACAGATTTCAAAGGGTTGCAGGCGCCAGCTTAATAACTATGGACATTTTGGCCCGAATGCTCCAGGACCATATATATAGTCCAGGACCAGAATGGTCCTGGAGCATAAGTAAACTGGAGAAATATTTCAAATAGCATCATGCTCCGGAACCATATGGCAAATATGGTTCTGGAGCAGCATTTGAATATCCCACAAACACTAAAAATTTCCTCCAACATTACTCCTGGAGCATATTTGACATAAAATGCTCCCTAAGGACCATTTGTGGTATTCAAAAATATGCTCCAGGAGCATATTCAGCATATCCATATGTTCCTGGACCATATTTTTAATTTATTCTCCAGGACCATATGCAATATGGTCGTCTGGAAACTCCTATTTGATCTTAGAATATTTTTCCATTTATTTATGCTCCAGGAGCATGTGTCCTGGAACATATGGCCTGGAGTATAACATTCACGGGCCCAAATCTTATAGAATCTGAACTCCATTCAGAAGACTGTAATTCCCTTTTTTGCATGCTAGAGTTGACGCCTTCTGCATGGCGCTCCATGTGCTCTCAACCTTTGATTGTACCCATCAAGGGGATTCCCATTTTGGAGGTGGCGCTTATGTCAGGTTTAAGACTTCCGCTTTTAAGCATTGTTGCCAAACCCAAAGGCCTCACATTATTTGAGAGAATTTACCACGCCTGCGCCACCCCAGGACCCCTGTTTTTTTTTTTTGACAATTTTTGAACAACACACCCAAACCATCTAGTGCAAAATTTTCAAATCCGCATACTCATTTCATATATGTGATGCCCCTAGCTTATCTCGGATTTGTAGGTTAAATGTGACAAATTCGATTTTTAAAATATTAATTTCTTAACGACAACTTCGAAGACATTTTATATGTTTCCTCTTTCCTGCATTTCCCAGAATGCATTTTAGGTATGATGCCCTGATGACGTCATAATAAAGCCAAGTACGTTGCACGCATTCGTCTCAAATTCAAGATGGCGATAATTTTCAAAAGCAGAACGGTAACGTTACGATAAAAAAATGGCCCTTTTATTATCCATTTCGACCCTGGAGGCAGAGCTTATTTTTTGGTTTCCGCTGGTATTCCCTCACATTTTTCATTAATTTATGAGAAACGTTACCGTCGTGTTAATTTTGAGCACTTGTATCACATAATGGGGGGTTCAGAATTTCAACAGGCGAACACACATCGTACGCATGCGGGCTTGTTTTATCAGGTTGTTTGTTTATTGTTATTCTGGGAGTTTCCAATGGACTTGGGGTTTGTATTGTGTGAGTTATGTTTTTTTTTTTTTTTAATTTTGTATTTTGTTTTATTTGGAGTATATGTGGTGGAGTGAGTGCATTATGCATTCTCATGACACCGTTCTTAAAGAAGTACGCAAGCTTAATTTTTTGGATGTCTTGAAAACGGTCCAAATTTGGCAAACCATACTAAGAACATCTAAATAGATCTTCGCATTAACCACTGAGTACTTGATCATGTAATGTCTGCAAATCGTCGAGGCTATAAACCAACGAGGGATTTGCTGCCATCATTCATACAAGAAAATCCATGTTCCCTCATAGTCAAATTAACATTTCCCATGTAGTGCATAATGAATGCGCTTTTAAACGCCTGGCGCATTTAACCACTCGAAATCACCAGTTACGTGTGCGTCATACAGAGAGAAATTGAATTTGCAAGGGACATTTATTTTATAGGTGCTAGACAATTATGGTTGCTATGATCTTGACTAAAGAATTAAACATTTTAGTTGATTTCAGTGGTGTTGGCAGCATTGTGGTTCTGAGGGTGCAAAAGCCCGGGCAGGGGAAAAGACTTCCCGATCAGAGGAAAGGTCCTCCAATCGGAGGGTAAGTAGGGTCCAAAAACGGCTATTTTGCATGAATATTCGTCAAAATTTCGCAGTTTTAGCTAATTGTTAAGGGGCCCACTCCTCCTGCTTGCCCCTATTGGTTACGCCACTGGTTGGTTATCGTGAGAAGATCGCAACATAAGACCTTCGTTACCCAACATACCAAGCTATTTGCCCAGGTCCACACGCCAGGTCACGAAATGAGACTTTCTATACGGGATTCCACGAAAGTTCAATTTTGGACAGATTTGTAAAAATTAATATATTAATATAAATTCGATGCACTTAAATGACAAGTCTTTCCGAGAAAGTCATAAATTATTTGGATTGGGCGTAAGCAGACCCACCCTAAAACCCAATACTTCAACCCTTGTTCCACAATTCAAATTCTTTATTTTTTTTCTCTGGCCACAGAATATCTACTGGTATTCTCGAAAGTACATATTAAAAGTCAGCCTACAACCTGTTTATTAGCTGTCATGCCCCCAACTCATTTTATTTATGTTAACCCTATTTTTTGGAAAGATGTTTAAAGTAAGGAATTACATGGAATAATCCCGATTTGCTAAAATAAAGCGGTAGTTTGGTGTTTCAACCCATGTCAGTGATGGATGTCTAATGTTTTATGCATTAACACTAACAAACCATTAGCGCAGCATTAATTTTTCACTCAAATAGACCTGGGGGAAGTCGCTTCTTCAACATCTTGACAAACATGTATCTTGTGCCATGCGCCATAGAACACAGTTGGTGTTGAGCTCTGTGAGAAATTACATCGGTGAATGACAGTCTGTTGAGCAATGGGTCAAGAAATCATAAATTTGTAAGGGGGAGGGGTGGATACAGGGAAACGCAACGAGCTGCTAAGGGTATGTGCAACCCCAAGACCCCATTTCGCGCCTCTTCAGTTCTCAGACCCCAGTTGAGAATGATTCACCGTTGTAGAGATCTTACGTTACAATTTCTAAAAACGGAAAAATTTGTCAGAAGTTCAAATTTTAAAATCACAAAATCTTGAAAAACGCAGGTGTAGACGTTATCAAGCAAACACCTTTTCAACTCTAATATACCGTGGGAGTTTGGAGATTCAGTCTCTAGTAAGGACAGATTTGTATGAATAACGCGTATAACGGTAAAAAGATTAAACCTTTTAAACTACGAGGGTTACAGCAGTCGCACTTTAATAATAATGTATTGCCTCTGCAGAGGTCACAGAAATTTCTTAGCGATATCTCAATTGTCGGCTTTTATACAAAATAGTGTACGATACCAAACAATCTCGCGCATGCGAAATTAGTTTTAACATGAAAGATGTAAATATGGTGTGTTGTCAATGGTAAATCTATATTCTGTGGATATTCCTGACAGGGGTCTTCACCAAATTAACTCTTCATAAAAAATGGAAGATCGCAAATAAGCGTCATTTTTCAGCTTGTAAGCCAGCCAAAGATCGATAATTGAATAATTCAGTCCTTACACGTAGCGATTTTTAAGACGTAAGCGCCGTTCCCATAGAATTGCTCTCAGCCGAGAGACATTCACTCACACATATTCGCTCAGGCGAGGAAGAACTTCTCCTGCAGGTAGAGCGGAAATCTCTATGATAGATTTTCCTACTGCTCTTTCACAGAGAAGTGAGCAAACTCTTTCCGACCCTCCATAGACTTGTTTATCCAGTACAAATTAACCTGCCCCCGTTTCTTTGTGGACCAAAATTGATTAGTGATTTCACACGACGGGGGACACTTTCTCAAGCCGCACGCAAGCCACCACTTGACTTGTTCAATTCCAGTTTGGTTAGTACTAGGTTGGCAGGGGAGGCCGTAACTGATTAAACATCGTCAGTGCATAACACACCGTTAAACGTAAAATAAAGGCGAACACAAAGGCTATACTTTTTTAAATACAAAATAGGACTATGTGAGTAATTTGACAATCCATGTTAGTTTTAAACATGTTACAAAATGAAGGCAAGGAAAGGTGCTCAATTGCTAAAATTTTTAGAGGTAACTCAAATATTTTGGTAAAATATATGGTAGGTTATTTCACTTGTAACTTCTTACACGTAAAACGGTGTTGATGAATAAACATTTTCTAAAACATTCTGTTTCACTTGTGAACATGTTTTAAATATAAACATGTTATGTGTGAAACCGCAGGGTTATCAAATATTGAATGTTAGTAATTGACAAAGGTTTAGATTTTGAACATATTACAAAGGACTACCTGTGTATAGAAAACGCGATATACATCAAATAGATCTCTTAGTGTTGAAATCGTTTATTTTGACGATCGGCAAATAGAACCCCGGGAAAAGAACGCTATATAAAAAACGTGAATGGCGCTTTTGAACTACGACCGGATGTGAAACACCGATATGTTAAGTATGAGAAAAAAACCACAGCCATCATTAGAAAAGGAATTAGTGACCTACATTTGAAACTTTGTGGATTTGCAGAACACGATGAACATGCCAAATTTCGCCAAAAACCTAAAAAATGTTAAATACAACGTATGTAATGTGGGAGACGATTTGAGTTTGTACAATAGATTGTACATGGAATGTACATAGGTAGCGATAGCGGGTTGTAAATGCAATAAAATGATAAAAACAACGACTATGACTCGAGATTTGTGTGATTATGTGCGTTATCTCAGGATTATATAATCCAACTTCATACATATGCGACTCTGCTTGATACGAAAATCAATCTTTAGAACGCAAGTGTGTACTAGAAAACGCTGAAAGAGACTAATGGGGTATTTTTTTTGTAGAGCCGCCGGGTTTTCGAATACACAACTTTCAGACAATGGTGGTCAAGCCTCTTTCATTATTGCAACTCGCCCAAATTATCATTAGAGTAACAGCTCTTTAGACTGCAAAACAAAACCGATTTGGGCGCTTTGGGCGTGGGTCGATCAAGGGTGTCCTTTGGCGCATATTAATATATAAATTAAAAAAAAACTACAGTTGAGTTGATTTTCTAGTCCATGGTTTGGAATGAGGAAATATTCCCTGACAACATATAAAATAATTTCAGAATTTTTCTTCAAGATTTCACTTTTAAATGTTAACCAGTGGCGGACGTTTAAATAGAATTTTGGCGCAACCCCTGCCAATTTCCACGCAAATAAAAAATACTGTAGTACTAAAGCAGAAGCCAAATATTCTATTAGAAAAAAAGAGACTGCAGCTTTGGTCCAGCCCACTCATAAAGGATATGAGCAAACACGCCCGTCTGACCGCACGCAGAGTTGACAAGTGGTTTATAGATCGATCGGATACTGCTAATTGGTAGGGTATTGTTGGCCCGTTCACTCTGGTTTTTAGGCGAGCAGCGGAGCGAATGTCTCTCCCTTATTAATTTAATAAACGCCGAGACATGAATGAATAAGAGAAAATCCTCTTAACATACGAGCGAACATTGGCGAGCGAGTGTCGTGAGCGAATGTCTCTCGGCGGAGGGAATTCTATGGGACGGCGCCAAGTGTGCCTTCTCACATGGGCGTTAGGCGGCGACGGTGTGAAAGGAGATATTGGTCCCGGCAGATCATCGTCCGGGCTCATAGACGACAACGAATAAAGCGTGAAACTAATGTTGCGTGAAGAGTCAACGAATCGATTGCCCTATGTTCACCGTGTTACCGGAAGGTGAGCACGGAGGGGCTATATCTCCCGCCACACAGGTGTGACTAAACTATTGTGGAACACATTGGCCACTCTACATGACGTACCAACGGAATGTGAGTACAAATGACAAATGCTGGGTCGTTTCAGTGCTATGTCTCAACGCGACCCTTGCTTAATACATGTCAGTGGTGTTCCGACGGCAAGTCAGGTCGTAGCTCTGTCAACACTAGGTTTGTATTTACCTTGTACCCAAAATAGACCTCGGGGGATTAGCTACTAAGACTTGACAAATTACGGATTGTACCTATTTGCGCAGACGGCGTAGCTTATACATACGTCATACAGTAATTTCTTATAATGTGACGTGCAATGAGATTGTATGATAAAGGCAAGAAATGATCCAGTCTTGCATGTCTGTAATGTCCGTATGGCATTAGCTAGCTTTGCAATATGTTTATTACATAATTTGTCAAGTTGAACATGTTCCAGCAGTTTGAATTTGTCTGTTGTCAAAATATGCTTCGAAAATAATTTTATTTCCTGGTGCTATATAGAGTTCTAAAAAAATAAACAAATTCTACTAAGCTATTGGATGTCCTTTGGAGGTGCCCAAAACACGTATTTTCCACATACTAGATGGGTTCGTGTAACGACAAATAATGGTGATTCCTATCCTTAAACTTTAAAGGGACATAATGGCATAAAAAACATAATGAAAAGGACCCTTAATACTGAAATCACTTCCACGAGTTGAAAACAATTTGGATGTTTACATTCTGTAAAAAAAAAACAGTAAAAACAGGAAGAGTTCAGGGGGGAGGTGGCAGTTTGTGGCAATTGTGGCAATTTAAGGAATTCTGTGGTGCGAATCAATATTTATACATACAGTGGCTCTTGAATTGGTTCTTCAGTCACCTAAAGAACCATTTAAAGAGTCACTGACCAAAGACTTGGCATAATAGTATGTTTGACGGGATTTGTGACAAATGACAGATATTGCACTTACAATATTGTTGCACTCGCATGACGATATATTTCGGTATGATTATCGCAATCCCAATACGTCTTCCATCTGGCAGGCTTTTTGGTAACGATTTCAATATGCCTTTTAAAACTATAATAGCCTTTTATTAGCAAAACAATGGGCTTTGACAAGTGGAACGAGGATTACGACAGTGATGTTATCGTTCCAAACTATCATTTAAGATTTTTTTTTTTTTAATTTTTTACCCCTGTACACAATTTGTTTTCAAATATCAGAATACGACTGGATGACATGTTTATTTATTATGTCTTAATGTGTGCGTGTTGTTTCGCACCACAAGATTCCTTTCAGGTTATCCACTGTCTACGGAAAAATTGGCAACTTTAAGAATATTTCTTTCACATTCTCTCACAGAGGAAATAGAACAATATCACACCAAAGTACAAGCTAAAATCACAAATAACCAAATTTTCAACATCGCAGCACGATCGCTCAGTATAAGATGCTCTATAGTCGCTGCATCTATAGTGAGCAAATTGATATGAAATTGCTAAGCGTGGAGATAAATTGGCTCAAATTTACTATACAAATGCCACTTAATTTAAGAAAACATACCACTCTACCATGTCAATCATGAAATTCCATCACTTTCTTAATACAACTACTGCATTTTTGGACATTTTAAAGCATTTTTTCAGATGCCATGCAAAAAAGTAGTCCCAAGATTTTTTATCCTTACGGCAGCCAGGTTAGTGGTGCATAACCTTCAGCCACGTCTTAAAAAGATATTGAAAACAAGAAAAGTCAAGTGTTTTTAGGAATGAGCTTGCAAATAATAATGATTACCTTTGAGGTACAAACAAATGCAACAAAACATCCCTAGGAGACATCTACAGGCTTAAAAAGTAATGACGATCGTATGTTACTAAACATAAGTATCGGCAGAAATTGAAAGAGCAACAACACTTTTACTATAACTGCCTTCGCACCGTCCATGCCGCTGCATCATTAGGTCCGCAACATTCCATGTTTTGCCTAGGCATTCAATCTTCTTTGGCGCGGTGTTAATTTCTAACTAAAATAGACCTAGGGGATATTGGTATTTTAAAGCCGACAAACTGTGTCTTTCTTCCTGCAGGGATGACACTTTGTTCAAGGTTTACGTCATTATCTATTTAAATGTCTGATAAAAAATGGCGCAATTTGATATCAAAGTATTAATAGGTAAATGGCTAAAGCTCCAACCACGATGAACAATGCTATTGCCCCACGGTAAAACGCAGTAACTACACTTTTGGCTAAGTGAGGCAAATAGCAATATCTTATAAGGTACACTGTTCAATTAATATGAAAAGAAGCTGTATCCATGTAATATAAAAGAAAGTTATGTAATAAACTACTGGCAATATAGCCTTAATTTTATACCGCGCACTTGATGTTGCCGCACAGTTTACCGTGCAGTTGATGTAATTGTAGATGCGTTTCTCCATGGAGAAGAAAAAGCTACTTTTAAAGTTATTATTGGCAAAATTATTTGGTTAGTTGAAGGACTTCCATCTCTAATATCAATATTTGTATCAAAGTTAAAATCATACTGGGTACTCCCTTGGGTTAGGGGTGGGTGGTGGTCGTGGTAACTTAGAGATGCAACCATTGTGTTTAGACAAATGTTTGTATTCAATATTTAAATAGATAACTGCTATTTTGCATCCGTTTAATTGACATCCCTGCAAACAAAACATGTGATCGATATCTGACAGGTAATATCTTTTACCGAAGAAAGTAAAATTCTATCACATCCAGAAAACATTTTAAAGACGTGTTAAACAAAATGTGTACAAAAGTTTCCCATACCTTTGTGAGGCCAGACTTTTAAAGGTGTGTGTTTCGATTTATTTTCTGATCCTCATATACCAACCACAAACGTTTGACGTCTAACATTCCCGTAGTTTTTGATAATACAAGTAATAAAAGCACAATGCAGTGCTCCAAAGATTTCCATGATAAAAACAGTATCGTTTATATTTTATTAAAATCACTACTACGTCCGGTTAAAGGCACTATCAGTGATTTCCTCAACCAGAAAATCGAAAAAATCATCAAAAATCAGAATTTTGCATGTTTGTAACAAGTTAAGGTATCCTAACATACCCACAAGTTATAGGACCTACAGCTATATAATAAGGACAAAATCGGATATTTTAGTTTTTACTGTCCGTACGGACGTTTACTACAACACGTAATTGAATGGAGATTCATATCGTTAGACATTGCTGTTTTCTTCATTTTCTATCCATTTTTCGCTTGAAAAAAAAAAAAAACCTATGCGAATTCTACAGGCTTATTCTTAACTTAAGCCATTCCTGTAAATTTAAAATATTTTTGACTCTTTCGAGTGGATCACTGATAGTTTTCTTTAAATCGGATGCCTGATCTTGGCAATCGCAACACACACTGCACTTAAGCTGAAAGCATTATATTGTCGTACAACAGTACAAAGACGGTTTCTGTAGATGCTATCTTGGATCTTCGATGCCGTCATCTTGAATTTTCACAACACTTATGCTAGCGGTTCAGGTGAAACAAAAATCGAATGAACCCCTTTTTTTAGAAGTCTGGTGAACAAGGCCGTGGATCACGAAGTGTCCCTTTAATCTATCCAGCCATGACACAAACACTCTCTTCTTTCTTCCTTCACTCATTCATATCACGTGTGGTAATATAGAGCTTGCAATTTCAATTTAAACAATCTCCCATAGCGCGTTTGTTCCTATTTGGCTATATAGAATATAATAAACGGCGTTTCGTCCCTGTCTATCAATACCTGGACATATGTTCCAAGAGACACTTCAACTCAAGTATAGAATACTTGTGCTACGACAACAAAGCAATAAAGATGGGTTTATCCTATCATGGGGATGATTTCTTAGCGTAGTTCTATTTGGAGTAGGGTTTATTTACAATCATGTTCAGCTCGAATAAGAGATGTTTGCACATGGCTATTTGATGTTATCGTTTAGGTGAACAAACCTGAGCTTAAAGATGAGGCATTTTAAAGGCATTAGTTGAGTGGAAGAGGCATGGTTAAGGTCTGGAGTGACGAAGAAAGAAGAAAGGCTTACGCTTTTAAGATCCAAGAAACAAGCGCCATTGTACACTGTTAAAAATGACCGTAAAAAGACGTTTTAATTGGCTGTTGGAACTCGCAAAGTGCAAATAACTATACAAAAAAACCCGTCGTGAGTCCCATCTGCCAGCTTAACAGTGTAGTCGCAGCAGGGTCATGAAAATGTGATGACATTATCCTAAACAATTGTAAATTGTGTGACAATAGACACATTTAAAACTGACATAGTGCATCAGTTAGGTTTGTTGACTAGATCACGAAATTGCAGAAAAATATTCGAATACAAACAATAAAAAAAAATACATTGAGTTTCTGGGAAAAACCTAGGTACAAAGTTAGAAAAGCGTTATGAATGTCCCTTGTACTATGAAAAAAAAATAGGAACTAAATTGTTCGGAAAATTGCTTCGCTAAAGTCTAACATGATGTAGAGCAGGTTAAACATATCCTAGGCAATGTACTTTAAAATAAATCCATGCTTCATCAAACCGGTGTATTTTGTTGTTACGGTATTATATCAAGCATTTATTACATCACCAATTGAGTTATTACAATCATGTTCAATTCGAATAAGAGCTGTTAGCACATTGCCATTTAATGTTATCGTTTGAGTGAACAAATCTGAGCTTAAAGTGTAAGCATTTTAAAGGCATTATTGCATGATGTAAGAGCCTATCGGTATGGTTTAACCTAAAGACATGAGTAGCGTGGAATAGAGATTGGGGCTTTTAAGGAATATCACTGATTCCAAGAATCTGTAGCATGTAGTCGAAGCAGGGTCATTCAAAAGTGATGACATTACCCTGACACAGTAAATCATTTAGATTTGTTAACTAGATCAAGTAATTGCAGAAGAATATTAAAATGCAAACAGTAAAACACGACTCATACATCGAGCTTCTGAGCAAAGTCGTGGTACAAAGTTGCAATAACCATGATAACGTTATGTGAATGCCTCTCGTACCATTAAGAAGATTTTAGATAAGCACCTTTTCCGGGAAATTGCTTCGCCAACGTCTAACATGATATGATATAGAAGAGGCTATAGGTATAAATGTACAATTTAATAAATGCGTACTTCACACACCGATGTGTTTTATTGTTATGTCGTTATCAATGATTAGCAAGCACCCACATAATACATCACCATTTGTACGGCAGATCGTGTGGACAATTAATTAGTTTGAAGTACCACATGCGAGCTCAAGTCCATTTCTGTTAGGTACATATTGCTAGGGCTATCAATGGTATTAGGGTCGATTACGATATATTGGTCTAAACATAGCAAAAATAAGTGGTGATTCAAGCAAGATATGTTGTCTGCCCAGTAGAGGAAGATAATGTTTCTGTCCGTGAAGTGGTTTAGATCTAGATTTTATTTTACTTCAGTGATTGATTTGATCTATGATTAGCTTTGTATTGTCTTAAAGAGGAGGAGGAGAAGAAGGATAACAAAGAAGGGAAGACGAGAAACAGAAGAAGGGAAGAGAAAAAGAGGAAGTAGAAGCAAATAAAGAAGAAGCAGAGGAGGAAGTAGAAGGCGAAGACGAAGAAAAATGAAAGAAGCGAAGTAGAAAAAGAAAAGAAACAAAAGAACAAGAGGAGGAGATAGAGTAAGAAGAAAGAGGAAGGAGAGAAAGAAAGGAAGAAGGTAATGAAGAATAAGATGAAGATAAAAGTGATGATGACGACGTTGATGACACAGAAGACGATGATAAACTAGAAGAATGAAAAATATGATGGGGATAATAAACATAATTTATCGCTGTAACTCAATTAGAGTTAGTGTTTTATATGAATAGATGAACATGACCACGTGATCATTGGAACAAAGCATTTTCCGGATGTGCACGGCAAAGGTCACTATTCTTCAAATATTTTTTTTTTCGGTATGGTGAAAAACAAACATTTTGATCCTCATTACATGGCGGATTAATACCGCAAAAGCATACGCAATGCGCGCACAGCAATATAGATCGATAGTGCGTACACGTACCTTGTTGATACGCGCTTACAAGCAGGTGCTTTATACGGAATTGCCTTGATTTGCCGAGAACCAGAATTGAATGATATTCTTCGCCTTAACGTCCCTGTACGAGCATAGGAATTAGACATATACGATATACGACTATAACTTTCAAAAAACCATTAGCGATAACCTTTATTCCAACTTTTAGAAACATGAAGATATTCCAGCGCACTTACTACCTGTATTTCACATGTTTTTTATTTAATATTTGAAATAAATGCAGTAATTTAGCAAGTAAATTTCATAACCCGAGGAAAAATGCATGATTGCAGAAGAGATATCAAGAAATAATGCAATGCTTAAATGAAAGAGGAAAGAAATTATCAAGAAAAAATCCAATCACATCGGGTTGTTTAGTCATATGCCCAGTTTTAGCGAGACAACATTGCCGACTCTGTTACCCGATATAATTGCAATACTATACGCATGTTCTCTAGAAGTCAAAGATACATTGAATGGCCCAAGGCGTTGCTTGAATGAACGCTGGAAATCGTATTCATTTACAATCAAGTGGTAATAAATTGATTTTTGTCTTCATTTTTTTGTGTCTAAATTTACCGGAATGTAACAAACTTTACTATTTGGTTATTTTTCTTTGAGATAGCTCAGGGTGTTTAAAGATCTATGATATGTAAATATTGGCTATACAGGGTGTGTGAGAAAAAAAATTCTGGAAAATTCTGTGAACAAGTACATATTTGAGTCGAACGTTTTCATGAATCGCAAGTAATCGATTTTTGCCACTCCTAATTTTTCTGCATGTAATTAAAAGTTTCTTTCAAAAATTACGATATAAACAATGTCAAATTTCACTTGGATCACCCACAAACAGCCAGGATTGTAATAAAGCAGTGGGACAAAGATATTGAAGGGATTCGAAGCTCCAATATTTTCACTCTTTGGAATGGATCACTGATATTGTCTTTAAAGGGGTTATGGGTTTAAGAGTTTCAGGAGGTGTTTATCACAATGCGGGATGTGAAAGCTTTCTGTGAAGGATCTATAAAGATATCAATATTAAATGTGGTTTGAACCACTTTAATACTGATATTTATAAATTTCTCGTCATAAATCTGGATTTGATTCAAATTTATTTCAATTAGAAATTTCTACTGAAGATTTGTCTAAAAAATGAAAAATCGTCAAATTAACATTTTGAAAGTAAAGGGATTAATAAGAACAACACAATTTATCCTGTCGTTGGGGAATTTCGTCAACATTATAACCTTCATCATTAAAAATCCGCCATTGTTTTTTACATTCCTTGCAACATTTTCTTTTATAAAATGTAGCTCATAACACCAAGAGTTTTAGATCAAAGTGAAAAATCGGGAGGAATGTGACCCATTTCATAAATTTTAGGAGCGGTATCTGTTCATGTTGGACAGCTAATAGGATGGAACAACAAACTATTTGCAGCTAAAACAATTAATAAAACACCCAACCTTAAAGAATTAGGGTGTAAACACAGCACAAAATAAATGTACACCTTTGCAGTATTGTTAGTCTTTGTCAGAGTCGATTTTAGGTAGAAGTTTCATATAGAAGTCCCATTGATTCAAATGAGGTATTACAATTGATGCGTTGTATGACGTTGTGTAGTAGCGCTTGACGAAATGAGTGGCAATACCTCATTTGCATCCGATTTGAGTAAGTCCGTGGGGGGGGGGGGGGAGAGAAACCGTTGGTAACCCTGAGTTTGGTCCCTTTAGCTAATATCACTTGGTAGTTCATCATTTCGTGGAGCAATACAGGCACAAGCAAGGTCTGTAGCATAAACTGCACGTATGTACAACTTTGTGTTTGTTAACTTTCCCTAATTTCATGCACTTGATTGATTGTAGACAACCTATTGAATACGTTTCTGAAGTTTATAGGTGAAAAAGTATCAGACTAAAAAAAAGACGAGAAATTCCCACAGACGATTTTCAATAAAAATATAACGCATTAGAAATATTAACGCATTGCTTTAGCATAACACATTTTGAGATTGTTTGTAATATATTAATTACCGAGTATACAGTGTGATAAAATAAAAAAAAACACGACAAAATCGTGTTGATACAAAATATAAAGAAAGATTTGATTTACAAGCACTTAATAAAATAATTATAGTAGACAGTTTTAATGGTTATCGCAACCGTTTAATCAATATGCTTATTTTCAATACAATTACCTCGCATTCTTTTCAACGGTAAGTTAATAGCAGTTCAACATTACAAATAAGCACACGTAAATGGAAAAGTATCGTGGGAATTAAGCGGATAGAGCATGTGAAATTAACGGACATGTTATGCAGTCCGTCAATATAAACATACTCTATCACATACGGTCTTACAAATGGTATATTAAGTGTTCATTTTACTAAATCACTATTTTAGTATTTTTTTACTAAACTACTCATTTTCTTAGCCAAGTGTATTGCGAGGCAGGTCTATAAAGTTGCTAAACTAGAAAAAGTTTCTTTCTTCTTTTTTACGGAATAAACCTCAATGCTATGATGCACTTTATTCAGCTATAAGATAAGAATCTAGTGAGAAAAAGACAATGTCAAGAAAAAACACTCAACGGTAATTTATACTTAAAAACACACTAAATGTATCCCCGGTAAGTACATTTTTCTTAAAATGAACTTGCCCACTGTCCTAATCAACGCTATAGAGAAGCATGCTTGAATTTTCTGTCTTGCACAGCAGAAAATACTATCATCTTTTAATTACGTAAACACGGCGTTTTCGGCTTATTTACGTCAGGTGTGATTTCATACATTGGTAAAGCATTCACAGTTATTCTAAATATTAAAAAAAAAGTTTGAACAAAAGAAATGGGGCACATTTTTCTGAAAATACATTGTTCGCGTGTATTTTAGAATTTGAAAAAGAAACATTAATTTTATATACTTCTTATAGCACAGATTTCAAGCAATTATTTTCACACTTAAAAATCCTTTTTGTTCAAAAAATAAATACTCTTTTAAACACATGTCTGTCTTCATTTTGATAAACATTTTTAAATGCTAACGATATTCATACGATACATTTTCGAATTTGACACATGAAGGTTTTTTTGTTACAAAGTGGAGTCAAGAGAAGTATTAAGAGAAGTATATTAAATCTAACACCGTTTGCAAGTGTACCCTTGGTAAAAGTATATACTGATGCCGGATCTAAACAACGCGGTCCGAATGCCCATCGTTCTTTCGAGGTGTTTTGGGCCCCCAGTATAATTTGCTGTAGGGGATCGCTCCTTCCCTTCCGCACAACGAGTTTCTTTACCGTCAAAGCATCTGCTGTACCCACTTATATACTCCTTGACGAATAGAGGCAAGTGAGGCCTTGGCCAAGCAGATGTTTGTATCTCTGCAACTTTTAGTTTTCGCAATCAAAGATACACGCATAATAACCCTCTCGCAAAATCACCCTCTCGCTTTTTATCGTCATTTTAATTTACAAAATAATCCCCCCAAATAACCATTTATAAAAGCATAGAAAGATGTGTTTTTAACAGGTGGTCCACACATAAAAAAATTCATATTAGGATTGTTGACGTCCTGCATCACGTAGGAATCTGTTTTTAAATTGGTGATACTCTTAATTTTCCAAAAAAAATATGCGATCGGATATGCACTCGAAACCTCAAATCCAATTTATCGAGACACCTTAAAGTTTACGTTCTTTTTCCTGTGAAGGTCATGTGAAAGTTGCTAAGAATACAAAACCAAAAGAAAGTATAATATTGGGGAATTAAAAATAAGATACACCCTTTCGCCACAAATAAAGTTTACATTGGATGTAGGTAGTCGCATTGAATGTATTTTGGTCGGTTTTGTTTGAGAAGTGGGTCAATATGTTGCAAAAATTAAAATATTGAACGAGGAATAGAAAGAAGTATCGGCGGAGTCTCAATAATGCCCAAAAGGTGTGCCGCGGGCAGTGCAACACATTTTCAAAAATGGGATTGATGTACTAGGTGTTTTAGTTTTGACATGCTATCAACACATTATTCTGGTGCAGACGAAAAGAGGTTTACCTCCGTCGTTTAATTTAATGGAATATGCCAGTCGAACCAGATAAAATATAAAACACTTGATATTAGGAGTGCATCACGTAGGAATCTGTTTTTAAAACGGTGATACTCAATGGTAATTTTCTCAAACTATGCGATCGGATATGCACTCAAAACCTCAAAACCAACTTACCGAAACACCGTCAAGGTTACATACCTTTTCCTGTAAAGGTCATGTGATACTTAGAATACCATACCAAAAAGAAGTACAATATTGAGGAATTAAAAATAAGATGCACCCTTCCGCCACAAATAAAGTGTACATTGGATGTAAGTACTCGCATTGAATGTATTTTGGTCGGTTTTGTTTGAGAAGTGGGTCAATATGTTGCAAAAATTAAAATATTGAACGAGGATTTAAAAGAAGTATCGGCGGAGTCTCAATAATGCCCAAAAAGTGTGCCGCGAGCAGTGCAACACATTTTCAAAAATGGGCTTGATGTACTAGGTGTTTTAGTTTTGACATGTCATCAACACATTATTCTGGTGCAGACGAAAACAGATTTATCCTCCGTCGTTTATTTAATGAAAGATGTCAGTCGAACCAAGTAAATGACCTGAGCATTATAAAGATATAAAGAAAAAAAATAAATCAATAACAGAATATGTATTAATACAAGAAGCATATTCATATGCTTACCCTCACTTACTCCCCACACCTACCCCTTAACCCAACCCCTTCACACACACATGCACACACAAAACTGTTGTAATCTGAAAGTTTTTAATTAATATTCAAGTTTGTTCAACCTTTGTCTAAACGTATTTGATTTTATTGCGAAATGATGATTCCTGTTTTTTACGTAAATAGTATTTACGACACTTCTATTTAGTAATCCCTTCGCAGATGAAAACGGAATAATACACGTAAATCTTCACCGAGTTTGTTTTGGCTTTCGTGAGTGACACACTCAATACCTTTGCTCAATTAAATACCCATTAAACTTCAATCAGTCGTGAGTCTATCCGAGCTTCCTGTGTGACAATTATAAAGGAAATTTCACACCGTGTCTCCTCTATTTTATTTTCTAAATCACCATGCTGTACACAAGGTAGTATGTTCACATATGATAAATCACGACGGATGGATATGTATTGATGCTCGTCAATTAAATTAACGACAAAAATATCACCTGCAAGGCAGGACCATCCATCTTTCTATCTTCACCTGTAACATCTGGTAAAGGCAGCGTATGATGTATAATGCATTCTTGATACCATGGCCAATAATGCTATTTCCCATTACTCAAAAGATTGTCTCTAACTGCCTGGAGCTGAACGTGTAAAGCTGAAACTCAAAAAACCGTATGCATTTATCATGAACCTCACTTTAACACCAGTGGCACATCTGGTTAATGCGAGAGTATGGTATAAGATATCTTAGCGCTGAGATTGAGAGTGTAAATGGAAAAATGATGGGTGTCTTATAGTCTTCATTTATACTCATGTTCAAAAGAAATCCTATTGTTAGTTTTTGCGCTCTCATTAAAACAGGCAACTAAATAGGCGAGGTACATTAATGATACAGTTCGTGTCTGCATGCTAACAGAGCATATAACTGGTGTTTGGTGTCTCGGTTGTCTTGAAGTCCCCCTAACAAGTTAAAATGTACCTAATATTTTTTCAAAATTCAAAACGGAGGATAAGATATAGATCTTTTAGGAATTTTTGTGATGTGAATACATTGACATCTGTTGATTATGAATGGAATGAAAACTTCAAATCTCCTGAATGGAGTTGGTTGTGGACAGCTTTCTTGAAGATGAAAGAATAGAGCATATGGATTGGCTAAATAACCAGATGTTTACCAAATTTGGAACTTAGGGGATCATCCCAAGGTTGAAAAGATGGAATAAAGGAATGGAGAACAAAAGGTTAAAGTAAGAAAGATATTAAAAGCGACACTTAAAACAAAAAGAAAAATTATGAATGAGAAAAAAAAGAAGAAATCTTATCTTTTAAAAGATGTACGTTATTTCATCCGCAAAGGCAATCAATAAAACTAAATCGCTAAATAAAATATTGTAAAAACAAAAGGAGATAAATATACAAATAGATTTTACATTTAGAACCTTGGTTGATTTAGGTCTACACTACAGTCTTATATATACTGACCAATGACTACCAGATTCGTCCACACGTCAAAGAGATTAAAGCAAGGGATCGTCAATCAATGGTGAAATCAGCACATCTGCATGACAAGACCATCTATCTTTCTATTTACATCTGTAACAGCTGATAAAGGTAGCGTATGATGTATAATGCATTCTTGATACCATGGCTAATAATGCTATTTCCCATTACTCAAAAGATTGTCTCTAACTGCCTGGAGCTGAACGTGTAAAGCTGAAACTCAAAATCGTATGCATTTATCATGAACCTCACTTTAACACCAGTGGCACATCTGGTTAATGCGAGAGTATGGTACAAGATATCTTGGCGCTGAGATTGAGAGTGTAAATGGAAAAATGATGGGTGCCTTATAGTCTACATTTATACTCATGTTCAAAAGAAATCCTATTGTCAAAGTCCCCCCTAACAAGTCAAAATGTACTTAATTTTTTTTTTCAAAATTCAAAACGGAGGATAAGATATAGATCTTTTAGGAATTTTTGTGATGTGAATACATTGACATCTGTTGATTATGAATGGAATGAAAACTTCAAATCTCCTGAATGGAGTTGGTTGTGGACAGCTTTCTTGAAGATGAAAGAATAGAGCGTATGGATTGGCAAAATAATCAGATGTTAACCAAATTAAGATGACAAGACGAAATAAAGGTATGGAGGAAAAAAAGGTTAAAGGTTATGAAAGAATACTAAAAGCCTTTAAAAAGAAAGACAAATTATGAATGAAAAAGGAAAAAGAATAAAAATCATTATCCTTTGTAAAAGATGTACATTATGTCACCCGCCTAGACAATTTATAAAACTAAACCGTTAAAATAAAATATTGTAAAAACAAAAGGCGAAATAAATATACAAATAAATTATACATTTAGAAACTTCATTGATTTAGGTCTACACCACAGTCTCATATATACTGACCAATGACTACCAGATTCGTCCACATGTCAAACAAATTAAACCAAGGGATCGTCAATCAATGGTGAAATGAGCAGATCTACAAGACAAGACCATCCATCTTTCTATCTTCACCTGTAACATCTGGTAATGATAGCGTATGATGCATAATGCATTCTTGATACCATGGCCAATAATGCTATTTCCCATTACTCAAAAGATTGTCTCTAACTGCCTGGAGCTGAACGTGTAAAGCTGAAACTCAAAATCGTATGCATTTATCATGAACTACACTTTCACACCAGTGGCACATTCTGGTGAATGCGAGAGTATGGCACAGGATATCTTAGTGTTGAGATTGAGAGTGTAAGAGAAATGAAGAGTGCCTTATAGTCTAAATTTATATGCTTGTTAAAAAAAATCGATGTCAGATTGGACCATGGACACACACACATACACACAAAAATATACACACACAAATTCACCTAACCTCGCACGCACGCAAGGACGTAGGCACGTACACACACTCACACGTGCGCCCGCACACATACAGGCAAGCACGCACACACACACACACATACACGTACACACATACACACACACACACCAGAGTATTAAGGCTGAGATAAAAAAGTAAGAGAAGATATATATATATATAAATATGATAGATTTTATAGCTTCAAGAAAAAAAAATACCCAAAATATAATTAAGTTACGACGTCATTTCTTTCACTCACACTTTCATTCTTACAATCACAATTATAAACAAATTGAATGTTTAGACTGCACATAATATTCAATTTTGCTAATAGTAACTACATTTCATTTCAGATATGTTTCCCATGACTGCCAAACACAGCTAAGACTTTTAATGAATATTGCATCTGGCAGAACACTATTTTTAAACATGTCTATTTTTAAACCTGTCTACAGTAAATGGCAAAAAACTTCGCAGTCGTGGTGCATGGCTGCTGGTTTCGTATGTAGCCTACTCTAATACGAGCATCTGGGGCAAGAACTCAAACGTAGTGGTAAATCTACAAGTAGACCCATGACAAGCCTGAGCTAATGAACAAAACCTTTGCCGCTAATCGGGCCACTAATGCTCAACTCAATGAAGTTGGAAAAGTCCTCCTAAGCTGGCACCAAGATCAATGCTATTCTCTCTCTATCCTTAAATTCCAGCCACAGAAGGACTGCAGAAAATTTCACACTCTCAACACATCAAAAGCTAATGGCCCTGAAGGTATATCATCAACTGTCCTGAAAAACTTTGGATCTGAGCTTCCTCCAATACTAGTTAAGTTGTTTTAGCTGCTAAAGCTTTTAACACCAACTGCACCCGCAGTTAAAAATGCTTTTTTGATTGCTGTACCTACGAAACGGAGTAATTAAGCAAGATCCTTCAAATTATAAACCAATCTCTTTCCTGCCAATAATATACAAGCTTGTGGAGAGCCTCATCTGTGATAACTTCCACCTTTGTAAGAGTTAGCTTCTTTTCGACACCTATAGTTTATCTCATCTTAAGTTGAATGTGACGTCACTGCGACTTTTATGTTGCGCAGCCATGAATCGCGCGCGCTATGCTTGGAATCATAGCATGATACGCAAGCGAATAAAGGCGGCACGATCGAGACGCTACTGGGAATGTAAAGACGCATAATGACGTCACCTTCAACTTGAGGTGAGACAAAGTATAGTATGGATTCCGTGCGAAGAGATCAACGATAGATGTGCTTTCGTGCCCCAATGAGTGATGCACGATAGATGTGCTTTCGTGCACCACTCATTGGTGGACTATACCCTCAGTATTAATTGTTTGAACTGACTCGAACAATCTACTGCGTGTGTGCGTGAAGTCGCACTGCTGTAAACAGCGCGTAAACACAAAGATAAAGTAGGCACGCGATACGCCCGTGTACTGGTCGCACACACCGGTACTGCGTACGCTTAGTTCAAACAATTATTACGGCGACTATAATACCCTCGACACCCAACAAGAAATCAGAGTTATTGCCTTTGACATCAAGAGAGCTCTTGGCTAAATTATTATTATTTTTTTTCCAGAGTGACCCGTTTGTTTATATTAGATCTTTTCTTACTGGATCAACATCTTCAACAAATTTAGCCTATTTCTGCTGGTGTACCCCAGGGGTGTATTCTTGGCCCAGTGCTTTTCCTAATGTTCATTGACGACCTAGCTTTACACCTAGTGATCTTCACTTGTTTGCTGATAATTCTACACTTCATATTAAGAGCAAGTGACAGAGCCCCGTGCATAAAGGCTGCAGTCATTATTGATACTTGGACTTTCAGAAGTTGTGGTACATGCTAACAATGCTAGCAAAACCGTGAAGATCAGGACC
The DNA here is from genome assembly GCA_023653785.1 of Ophioderma brevispina. Classification (NCBI taxonomy): domain Eukaryota; kingdom Metazoa; phylum Echinodermata; class Ophiuroidea; order Amphilepidida; family Ophiodermatidae; genus Ophioderma; species Ophioderma brevispina. The sequence goes on from JAMKCH010052873.1 coordinate 131,242, forward strand.
AGAACCATACTCAATTTTACGTTATGAACAACTATTCTTAGTGTCACAATCACAGCACATTCTCATAGGGACAGCACATCTCAGGAATCGCGAAGAAAACAACCAAGCTCCCGTACAAATAGATTGAGCCAGGAATCAAGTACGCATTACCATCTACAATGCTTACAATGTCCCTCAATTATGGAATATGCCTCTCCCATCCGAAATGGTGCAAGCACCACATCACTTACTTGACAAGTTACTTGACAGATTGCAGAAAAAGCACTTCGTCTCCCTAAGATTGATGAACTTCTAAAAGTTGTCATTGTTCCTGTGAAGCTCAGAAAGGATGTGTGTGTGTTTTAGGCCTAGATGTTGACTTTGCATTTATCTTCTCCTTCTTTTATCAATTGCTATATCTACGGCGTTAAATGTGGTCCAAACAAACCTCCATGAGCATGAATTCCAGGTAGAACCTGCTGCAAACATATCTTTGCCGGCAGAAACTGAAACAAGATCGTGCCATTGTTTGCTCACAAATATGCAAGTTCCGAGTCTCGCTGCAGCACCGCAGCACTAACCATTAATATCGCTTCAAAGCCACGGCGAAGTTCCGTACAAGTGCGTGCATTAGGTGAGCCGTGCTTTGTGAAGACACATGAGGCGTACAATATAAAAAAACGTATGGAACAAAATGCACGCCGAATGGAACAAAAATGCAGTACGTGACGTAGGCATGCAATATATCATGTAATTGATGACATGTGATCTATAATCCTCCAATCAAATGAGAAGGATATGCTTAGGTGTTATATAAAATGCATTCTTCATACCGTGGCCAATAACGCTATCTTCCTTACTCAAACAGTGCATACGATAGCATACTTGTACGTACAAGTACGTACATACGTCACCAAATTATAAAGAAATACAAAAAATTTTAAAAAATCCTCTCGGGATTCTCAGTTTTGAGATGAGAAAGGATAAAAAATTCAGAACTGATGCCAAACGCCATTATAGACAAATGTGTCAAAGTTTTGATTTCATGTGTCAAAATTTAATTATTTAAAAATGTCACTGATGACGTCATATCAATTTTCTTAATTAATATCTTTTATTTGAAAAAAGATATCAAAAATCCGCACATACATTTTGTTGATATGCTTTACAACTCTATGTAGTGAAGATTATAACTTCAGAACTGTCAAAATAAACTGTTCCGGGGTGAAATGTTAAAACCTAATGTATTTCTTTAAAAAGTTGCATTGCATTGTGGGAATTTATGACGTATGTACGTACTTGTACGTATACGTACTTGTACGCTTTCTTCTGGGGATCTGTCAAAAACTTCTTTGATTACATCAAGCTGATTGTGTAAAGCTGAAGTTCAAAGTTGTAGCCAATTTATCAGAATAGCAGTGTGGATACCTTAGGCAACGTCAGTTGATAAGTGTAACGAGAATTGCGAGAGTGATGAACACTATGTATATTTCACTATTCACTATAAAACTAAAAGAGTCTATTTGTTATATTTGTGACATTAATAGTCAGTTTTTTACAATATCTAGGCAGGAATCTACTGGGGTTTTCAGGTGCCAGTGTCTATCACACATTGTATATAATGCGTCGGCATGTGTCTCGGTGGCGTGATATTATTAGGTGAGGTTTAGGTGCAATACGCGATGCGTGGTAGTGTTATTGTTACGTGAAAGTAATTGTTGATGATCGAAAAAGAATTCCCCGAGTACATACCTCGGGTAATACTCGCGCATGGCAATGGCGAGGCTGCTAAGCTATGTAACGTTACACACTTTTAGGAATATACGTAATAGGTGGGAAATATATGATATGGACATGGCAACAATTGCAATAGGAATTTTTTTCACACAAAAGGCATTCTATAAGGTCCACAGAATGACATACTAACAGTCCAAAAAATCCAAATGGTGAAATACGCGTAAATTTGATAAATCCAAAATGGCCCCCAATTCCTATATTTTTACATTCATTTTGTTGTATAGATAGTCATAAAATTGGGCTGTTGCAGCCATATAATGAATGTCTACATTAAATTAATTATTATTATGCTGTATACGTTATATGAAATACGTAACGTGATTGGTGGAAGGATACTTAATTTGCAAAATTCAAATGGCCGCCAATTTAAGATTTTTATTGATGTTTTGTTGGTATTTATTCTAGATAGCTTTGTAGTACATAAATTTACATTTCTAGACGTGTATTATACTTCAACATGTTATAGAAGTTGTTATAGCTAGTCCTTACTTTAAAACCTTACTATAAAGCAACATGGCGTCCATTCTACAGTTTACCTGTGTTTGATCACACTGTGAAGCAAACGTTTTGTGAACATGTGACAACCCCAACTTATTATGGCCTTAAAATTTATATCCATTACTTATGATTTTCTACTGAATATCTCAGGTCTTGTGAAGCCGTGTGATTTAATTGCCAACAACCATGTGGCGAAAAGTAGGCACTGAATATAAAATATGATAAAAAAATGTTAGTTCGTTTGGTGGAGAATGACTATTCTACCACCGCCAACTGCCTTTTGAGTAGTAAGGGGCCAACTGCTTCTCTCAAGCACTAATTGGTGTTACTTCCCGACTGTCAAAAGTCACCGGGACATCCGATCCCATTGACTCCTAGAAAGATCCTCCCTGATCACCAGATCAGGCCACTTTCATATCTTGGACAGCATGGGCACACTCGCCTTTACAAAAAGAGATGGACTTCAGGAAAGCCAAGTGGCCCAAGTTAAAAAAATCATTAGTGATTGTCATCCAAGCGGCAAAACCGGCTTCTTTCAGTCTTCTAACATCAACGACACTTATTGACTTCTGCTCTATGCTCCACCAAGCAGCTAAGCATTCCATTCCAAGAGGAAGAACCCCTACACCCCCTGTAGCGAGGGGGAGATATCCAATATCAACTTTACCCATTCAGATGCAAGGCCTGGAACACCGTCAACAAAAGCTCACCCGGTCGTAGTGTCAGTAAGCAGGGTCATGTCCTCTGCAAATTGCATTCGTCTCAGTACTTTTCACCAATGGAAAGTGGCAAGACTCCACAGGCAACGCCATAGCTCGTGCTGTTAACGAAGCGATTTAACAACTTCTACAAACTTCTCGACCGTCGAGTCCAGGTCTTAATTCCTTGATGAGATAACGAAGCAATCAAGTTGTTCAAGAATTGGGAAAGCTCCTGGAATTGACATCACCGTACAGAATTCGTGGAAGCATGATCTGATGATGTGGGATGGCTCCAATTCTTTCTCTCCACTTCTATGGGATCATCAAACAATTCCTCCAGATGGATGACTTCAAAGGTCAGTGTAATCCTGAAGCCCAAGAAAAAACACGGTGAGCCACGGGTTACAGACCATCCGCGCTATCTCACACGAATAAGCTGCTGGAGACATACTCAGTAGGTCAACGATTCGGGGTCAAGGCAAATCTACCCATCACCCATTAATTGGCTGTCAAAGAGGTAAATCAAAAAACACATCCGATAGCAAGAATGTAATGATATTCGAGGACAAGCCTTCCGAAGAAGCAAAAGTTGAAGTAGTATTTTGTATAGATCTATCGCTGCTGTAAGACATTTACACGGAGGTCTCTCCCTTAAGCTACTCAAAATCGTCCCTGATGTCAAGATTTCAAGTTCATAATACGGATCATACCGGATTTTTGTCTGGGGCATTAAAGGGCAATGCCATAGAAAGCCCCAAAATTTGGAATACTGTCCCACAAGGTTATGTCCTGGCATCCAGTCTCTGCAACATTTTAGTCTCAGATATGCCGCAGGGAGATTTGCAGTATTCCTACGCAGAAGATACGGTAATCTGAATAGCTGCTGATTCATTTGAGGCCTTGGTGCTCTAAGGCCTCACACAAGACCATTCACTGTAAGCCAATATTCCCGCTGATGGCACTTGAAACTCAGCAAACCAAGACTGTCGGCCTTTATACCACCTTGCAAATACTTGCGCTAAAATAGGAAATTCAATTAACATCATTCTAGATGGAGAAAAACAACCGTCGCGATCCAAACACCACAAAGAACCGTTGTACGTATAATGACCGCATGCCTTACTTCATCAACACATCAAGACAGTCGCTGCCAGGGGACACAGTATTATGTCAACCTCCTCCGAAGGATCGCAGGAACTGGACGGGGTGCATCCTTTAACACTACACATCAACTGTTCCTTTGTCTACATACTGCTGAATATGCCGCACAGTATGGAGTCACAGGGCTCGCAGGTACCTTTCGACCGGATTGGTCATCTGAAGGATTTGCAATGAACTTGTTAAAGGTTACCTTTTGCCGGCCTTGTTTTTTTTCCGTCTGTAGAATATCTCATTCTGTCTGGCATTCTCCTGCAACTTTGAGGATCTTCAGGACAATCCGAGGGTCGCCAAAGAAGTGATGACGGCCTGGTAACCTATCCCCCTACCAACACATTTCAGGGATCAGATAGGTTTCACGGAATACTTTGCTACCCAATCGATGACACTGCAGTCGCCGATACCCATGATCATGTGGATCAACGACAGATGGTAAGAGCAATGGTTCGTCTTCTACCTTGAACCTAAAAGCAGTTTGTTGACAGCCTATCTAGGCAAGCCCAAAGGTGTGACCTTGATAGGAAAAGGGAAAGAATGGGTCAAACCTCACGGACTCCCCTGGCAAACAATTCAGCCACGTCATTGACGACTGAGGTCATAAGTCCCCATTCAATTGAAACACCCCTGGATTCTGATGGTAATTGGTATATCGCCAAAGGAAAAGCTTTGATTGAAAACTAGTTTAAATTCTCGATTGAAGAAATTGGAATCTCGATGCAGATCCTGGTTTACTATTTAAAAAACTTGATTCTCAGTCAGAGAAAATACGGATCTCGAGAAAAACTGGTCGTATCTTGGTTGGTGTATTGAAAAAGGTGTGTGTGTGGTTTGTGCAAGCTGGAGTGTGGTTGCTCTAAGCCAGTGATTAGTCAAACAAATCTATAATTTGTGTTTGGGCCTGTACGTGTAATAATAGCTGTATATAACCGATTCAAAGTTTGACATCTTGCTCCCAAATTGTAGAATTGGGAATCATTTGGATTCATGCACTTAGGTATACTTCGCCAGCCTGTATGGCGTATGTATAAGACAAATAAATATAAATTAACGTCATAAATGTAATAAATTTTGGATAAAAAAAATAAAAAAAATAAAAAAAATAAAAAAAATAACAACAGTAAAAAATCTTAGACTTGGAGGCATTTGGATTATGCAAATTAAGAACTTCTGTTAAGAAATAATCGGTTGTCTGTATAAGAATTGTAATATCATGTATTCATAAATACTACCAAATTTCAGGCATTATAGGATGCCCAAAATTATTATTTTAGATAAGTAATACAACAAAAAATCTTTGTAAAATCTTAGGATTGGCGGCCATTTTGGATTTATGCAAAAATTAGTGATATGCACCACTTTGATTTTTTATGGACTTTTAGTATGGCATTCTGGGGACATTAAAGAAATGCACTGTGTGAAAGAAAATTCATGCAATTTTTCGGCTTCACCTAGAATTGAAGTGTTTTTCTCAGCCTATAAGGCAAGTATTCGTACGTTGAACTCCTTTTGTTCCATCGATATGCAAATGTTGCAAGGCATGTGATTGAAACGCTCTCAGCATAATGGTCCATTACACTTTCCTGCTCTGCAGTGTTGTGCCTGCACATGGATCTCCGGCTGTCTATCCCCCACCCCTGTTTAGTCCAGTACATTCTATGCTTTGACCCACCACAAAATTGCACCCGCCCCATTTTGGTGTTACAGGTGCTACGAGCGCTTTTGAGGCCACCCCACAATCTTGTGTCATACTCGTAATTCATTTCGATTAGATACTCAATAGCTTTCTTACCTTGTAATTCGTCCCGAACTGTCTTTCCCCAGAGACAAAAGGCGATTTGATTTGCTTATATTTCAATGTACAAACTACGCTGCATTCGTTTTGCTCTCTCCGAAATTAGAACTTTCCCCCTTTGTGTCTACTAAAAGAAACATTTCTCAGCTAATCCTTTCGTGGGGAATAGTTTATGGAAAGCTTACTTGGGCACAATCCGTACTTTCGATATTTTCGGGCCACCTGATTTGTGAATTCTCTCGTTTGCCCTTTACTATCCGTGGACACTAGTCCCCATCCTCTTACCAGTCTACCAACTCACCTAGTGGAACATGTTAGAAATACGGGGGCACGTTTGTACCAGGGGTACCAAATTTCGAATTGTTCGCTTGATTTCATGATGTACCAATGTATTGGGATACTCCTAAGGTTTAAAGGAGAACCCGTCCAACGAATCTTATACAAGATACCCCCTAGATAACATATTATTGACCACTATCGAGTGGTTTCATTTAAAACACGGACTTCTGTTTCAACCATTACAATGAATTAAAACTACCTAATGACCCTGCGCTATTTAAAATTCGCGCAGTGTATAACGGGTTATGCGCTGCGCCTATGGCAAGCTATAAAGGCCATAACGTATTGCTGCACGCGTTGCGAGAAAGTAGCAACGCGTTGCGAAATTTCGGCAAAGCGTTGTGGGACGTCGGCCAATCAAATCATGAATTTCTCGTGACGTATTTCAAAAAATAGAACCCACAACGCGTTGCTAGATACTTTGCCAAACGCGTTGCAAACTTCACAACGCCGTTGCGAGCGTCACAACGCGTTGCAAGCTTCACAACGCGTTGCAAGGTCCACAAGCCATAAGGATCATAACGTACTGCAGCAACGCGTTGTGAGAAAGTCACAAACGCGTTGCGGACATTTCTGCAACGCGTGGCGACATTCGGCAACGCGCTGCGAAATGCCGCAACGCGTTGCGACATTTCGCAACGCGGTTTGCGGTGTCGGGCCATATCAAAAATTCAGGACAAATTTCATTGTGAGGTATTCCCAAAATATAATCTCACAACGCGTTGCGACCTTCACAACCGCGTTGCAACCTTCGCAACGCGTGGCGGCAATACGTTAGGCCCCTATTGCCTCAGCCAACGCGTTGGGAAGTTTGCAAAAGTGTTGTGAAGCTCGCACGCGTTGTGGGCATGCTTGCAAACGCGTTTGAAGGCATAAGGGTCAAACGTAGTGCCGCACAAGCGCGTTGTGATCTATTTTGCTAAGTCACAGCAATGGGCTTTTTTGATTTTATGGCCCGACACCGAAACGCGTTGCCGAAATGTCGCAACGAGTTTGCCAAAATGTCGCAACGCGTCGTGCCTGTACTTTTTCACGACGCGTTGCGGCAATACGTTATGACCCACTTAGGCTGGTGAACTTCGAAGCGTTGTGGAAGGTTGCAAAGCGTTGGTGAAGGTTTCGCAACGCGTTTGAGAAGGCTTCAACGCGTTGTGTGAGTTCCACAACGCGTTGATAGATACTTTGCAACGCGTTGTGGGTTAATTTTTGAAATACGTCACAGAAATTTCGTTCATTCTAATTGGCCGACGCCGCCACGCGTTGCCATTTCTTTGCAACGCGTTGCCGAAATGTCGCAACGCGTGCTGATGAGAATGTTCGCAAAGCGTTGCGGCACTACGTTATGGCCCTTATGCCTTGCAATTTAGCCGCCGGCACGTTTGTGTCATACACCACCATACTATGCACATTATGAAAGCGTCACATGTGAAGTTGTATGACGCTACATGTGCCGTCCGATCCCATACACTATACATACCCAGATACACTAGCGACAAATTCAATAGCGCATGGTCAGACAAAATGTTTTAATTCCTTTTTTATGGTTAATAATTTTTTCAGTGTGCCATGTGAAAGCACTCAACATGTGTGTTCAATAATTATTTTTAGAGCGTCATATTTGTATAATTATTCTTAGTACGGTTCTCCTTTTAAAAAAGGTATAGTTTGCCCTAATCTACGCGTTATCGTTTTATACAATAGCACGTAAACAGATTCAAGGTATCCTGGGGTAAAATTCATTAGAACGGTCCGATTTGGTTTGGACTGGTTGTAAATTGTTGAAATTGTCCCACTTGATAAGTAATGTAAATTGATTCTTTGTTTGAATTCAATATAAGGGGAATACAGAGCTATGACTAGTGACGTCCCTTAGACCCTGTAGTCCCCATTCACATTTTGCGTTCCATTATGCATCGAATATTATAGATGGTGTGCAACCAGTATATTTCGGGTTAGGTACTTTAGACAATCAATTTGACACCAGTTTATAACGAACGGATATATCCGAAAATTTGGGGCCCCCATGTGACCTTGAACCCTATTTTGACTCATAACTATTGAATAACAACCTGCAGATAGGGCAAACTATACCTTTTCTTAATCTTGGAATGGTAACGAACAAAGTTTGGCATACTTTTCGAAACGAGTTTTGATACTTTCATTATTTGACCCCCCTGGATAACATTACCCCTTAAAAACATGTTCCACTCCTTTGATTTTAGTAGACTTGTTGATATGTTGTTTCTTAAGGTATTCTCAATACAATTGCTGTTGGAATGATTCTGTTTGCAATTAGTTTGGTTTTTTAAGGCAGCAGCATTCATTCTATTTGAATGGCCTGTGTACTCCATCAAACCGGAAAAAAACCCAATTAATCTAAACTTGGAATTGGTCATATTTTAAGTGACATCTTCTCTCGTAATTCTTAGAAGAATTTTAAGTCTAACCGAGACTGAAATTACTGACAAAACCTTTTTGGACTTCCTTAAAATTTGAAATCGGGTCAAATGCTAAAAGGCTTACTTAAAATAAGTCATTTGATTTAACGAAAACCTTTAAATGAGTTAAAACCGTTTATAAAATCATTTAAAGATTTAGATTTGATCTAAAGAATTGTTTTTAAACCCAAAAGGTTTTGTTCCACTAATTTCAGTCACATTTTAGACTTAGCATAAATCTAAGGAGAGTTAGTTCTAGGTGACACTTGTAATTAAATACATAAAAAATTGTATTCAGAAATCTCTGAGTCGGGCCCTTTAAATTTATAGTATGATTTGAGGTGCGTTGCGTTGAGACATATCGACAACGCCAGCCAGGGATTGCCGGTGTAAGAAGTTCGAATTGCGGGCCTTACTAATCCAGAGTTTGGCTCCATACCACTACGAGAATGACTGATTTTATATATTAAAGATAGTTCCCAAAACTCTCTGGGGTTGTGACAATCGCATGCTCAAACCATAAGATATAAAAATATAAAGCTTATTCAAAAGAAACATGGAACAACGTGATACACTAAGACATTCACGCGCGTTAGGACACGGATGCCGTCACTTTTGCTGTTACCAAATGTTCATATAGCACACGTGGGAAAGGGCCATGATGCTTAACACGTTGCAAAGTCACCGTAATTATTCGTTATTATTGCAACTTGATCAGTTTAGATGGAGCCTAAGATTAGAAAAAAAATGCAATTGATATTGAGGCATAATTCTTTGGCATTGGTACGTCCAATGAATGGTATTACTGTGCTAAAAGGTGAGATTGATTCCAAAAAGGTGGTTGTTAAGACTGATGCCTCAACGAATTATATCAGACGAACAGTTTCAAGGTGAATGACCCGATCACGGTCCAATTTTGCATTCGATGTTTTCTACCTCATGTGGAAGGATGTCACCAAAACACCCATTACAAAATTTGAATTAAATCGATCAGGCTTACGGTATGGTATAAGCAAAAGGTGCAGCAAAGGGGGGGGGGGGGGGTTTGCGCGCCAAGTAATATGATTGACCACATTTGGGGATACTATATTAAATGATCTTAACATTTGAAGGAAACATTTCCCAAACTTTAAATTGTACAAGGATAATGACAAAAATATATACATTCGCCTGATACCAAAATCCCATTTGATGGGTTAGAGGGGAGAGACGCTGAGGTTTATTTCATCCATTTGTACAACTTTTAAAATGCAAAAAAAACAACAAACAACTTGTTTTGGTTTTGGATTTGGTTTGTTTATTTGCTTTCTAGAAAACTCAAGGAAACCTCAGTGTTTGTTACAACAATTATAGATACACATAGAACACAATTGAAAGATATTAACATTTTGCTCACGCCAAGCAAGATGGGGAAATTATTAGTAGGAAAAATAGTAGTTGTAAAGGTATTCTAGGTTTGTAAAGGTTATCTTAAGATTAAAAGTACCCTTTTCCCTTCATAATGATTTTAAATATGGCAAATTCATAATTTGGGAAATTGACAAGTTTCTGAAAAGAAAATAGACCTTTTGACGTGTCCCCGCTCACAAATGATTAAAGATTGTATTTTCTCCTTCATTCATTTGCAATGACTTATCATGAATAGAAATAGATCTAATCATTTGAAGACAGTCTGCAGGTGTGTTTCAAATCACTTGCGTTTATTTATACCAACAGCAGTAAAAAATAACATCATACTCTACATAGCTCTATAACGCATGCGACTTTGACCCACGTCTAATACCCTGATGTTAATGTTCGCCAAAAGAGTCAAAAGATACGTGGGGCGCCTCAAGCTGGGATTGACTGTAAACATTTAAGGTTGACATTTAGCTGCTACCAGGAGCTGCAAATGAGACATGCCAATCACGGTGCTTATCGGTAATCGGATAATCACTGCGTCTCACCAGGCCCGTATCACAACGCGAACCCCCTAAACCCACGGTGACATTTGTTCACCGATATAGGCTGATGTAACCTGGTACCGTGGGGTATTATGTGTCAGCTCATGAGGTTGGACACTGTTTTGTAACGCTTTACACGCGCGCTATAAACACGCATTTCAGACCATGGAATTATTCACTGGAGTTAGAGAAATCTTTCTAAAAATAGGACGAGCTTCAACGTGTTTAACAAGTGCATCACACTTTTTAAAACGCATATTCCAAGATGCAATTTGATGGGACACTCATTACGGGAATTTCTGTAACCTGACCCATATGACACACTTTTTTCTGACACACTTATGAATTCCGATTCATAATACTAGTTCTTATACTAACTTAACGGAATAAACCTGTGAAGGATTTCTGAATTCATAAGTGTGTCAGAAAATGTGTCAAATGGGTCAGGTAAAGGAAACTCCACCTCATTACCGTCAGCCACATCAGTGTTGAATTTATAAATGGATTACCATTTTACTACTACTTATTTTTATAATGGCACAGGCAAAGTGCAAGGATTTAGGGAAAGCTGCAAGCTGCTTACATAGATACTTAAGTTTGTATAAGAACTAGTATTATGAATATCAGCAGATGTACCTTCCAACAGTCTTGGGAAAGTAAGAAACACAGAGTTGGAAGAATTTGTTCTAACACTCTTTTGACAAATCTATTATCAGGACTGACCCATAGCATTAACAAGCCTGAAACAAACTTGCAACTGCTGAAAACGTAAAAGTAAACATTATGCAATGAGTCAAATTCTGACAGCCTTTAAGGATAAGAGACATGCTCACTAAGAGCAAGACCAGTCCTCAATCTGTAAGGTACAACTCAAGTTATTTTTCTTTTCGATTTAAATAGGCATTGGCAAATTTTGAAAAGAGTGCGCCCCCAAAACTGTTCAAAACTCACGTTTTTGCATGGCTGCGTTGCATGTGTTAACTCTCACCTGAAATGATTTAGTCCAAATAAACACCTTTATGTGTAATTGTAATTAATTTATAATAAAACACTCCGGAGTGGTTTATTCCGAAACCCTAGGTTTACAGTGTTAAAACCACAAGAAAATTCCCAGTTGATTGACTTTGTTTGCACGCTATTTGAGCGATTCTCCAGTCAACTTTGTGGTTGTAGAATCAATGACTATGAGTCCATGATGATCATGCAGTAAGTGAATTTATAACATTTGGTGCACAAAATTACAATATGCTTGCACTTCTTAGCGTATCCACATGCCATTGGCAATGGGTTGTGGTGGTGTCAGTATTTAACTGAGTAAGCTGATCCTTGGCCGCGTGTATCCATGATACGGACGCTCCTAACATGGCCAATTTATACTAAGGGCTTAAGTAGTTGTCATCATAATAATGACTTCTGTGTACTATGACACGGCATATAGACTGGTATTCTGAAAGGAAGACTAACTTTAGACCTGGGTTTAAACCAGGATTAGTCCTACAAGAGGGGACCTTTTTTCCTTTCAAAATACCGTGAAAGTTCAATGTAACAGGTGAGAAAATTCCTCGTGGATGGGCCAGAACACTCCATCCATGAGGAATTTTCTCACCCGTTACAGCACATTGTTATGTTGAAAGAAAAAAAGTCCACTCTTGTAGGACTAACTCTGGTTTAAACCCAGTTCTAAAGTTAGACTGCCTTTCAGAATATCAGCCTTTGTGTTTAAAGTTGTGTTTTTGTTCTCAATTCTCAATCATTTGAGGGCAAAATGAAAGAATTTTGTGTAGAAAAAAGAAAGAATATTGTGTTGAAAATGAGCCGGTGTGTCTTTAAGGCTTTGAAGACAACAATCATTGCATGGAGACCAAACAGCAACACAGTACACTAGGTGACGACAAACAAGGGCTTTATACAGATTTTGCAAAGCATGGAAGTGCAATGGCTTAGTACATCTGCTAACGAAACAAACAAGGTATGAAACTGTATTCCATGTTAGAATCAACATGAGAGAAAAATGAAACATTGGAAGAAAATATAATACCAGGCAAATTTGAAATCATCACCAATGATGTAGAATTTCACCACCCGATAAGTATTCCGATTTGGCATGTTTTGGACCAAAGAAAATACATGACAGCGCATTTGGAAGCATTGAGTAGGAGTTTGTTCTTGACTGTTCAAGAATGAAGTTGATTAAATTCATTTTGTACAATTACACTGATCGTCATATAGACCTTGCCAATATACGATCATACAAATAAAAAAAAGAGGAGAAGTCATATCACTAACAACGAGAAAGGAATAAAAGAAAGTTGTCCATCCCAAAGAATTGGCCTCTGAACAACAAGAAAGTTTTCTATCTCTGAGACAATTCAAGAACCACGGCAAGAGAGCTCCTCCGATACCACATGCGTGTGCTGTTTAAGTAAGATGTTATGATTTACTTTGTCAAAAGCAGAGATCCAATCAACGTAAAATAGTATCATCAAGATTACTCTAAGTTTTTCACCAACAGTGAGAAAGAATTGAGACTGCAACTGCTCACAATTTCTGCCCTCTCAAAATCATCTTGGTTATCATCAGAAATATTATACCATGCTCTTTAATATAGAACATTATGCGAGATAAGTTTCCATGATCTTACACAAAATAGATGTCAAAGACACAGGACGTCAGTATCAGTATCATCTTCCGATTAACCAGAAGCGTTGCAAAAAGGAACAACTTCGACTAGTTTCCAAGATTCTGGAATTTTGTTTTAACAAATATATATATTAACAAGTCGTAAAAGAAGAGTGTTCAAGCTTACATGATTTGAAGAAAATAGGAAGTAGTTCATTTGGACCATATCTGAAAGAATATGTAACACCTCTTCTAGAGAGAAAAGAGAAAGATATCCCCTCCAATGGGAGAATACGGCAAGGAAGAAATATATATCTCTGCGGTAAATCTATACAAGCATGTTTGATATAGGCTCAAAACCTCTTAGGATTAGTAGCCGCCTGCTGAGAGACATAAGAAGAATTAGCAATATCTTGGCGAACACTTTCTTTGAATCAAGATGTAATCTGAGGAAAAGTTTCCCCCACAGACCAACGCATATTGAAATCCATAGTTCCAGAGCCCTCGATTCTGACAAATTCATGACAAAATATAAAGCTCAGAGAAACTTTCAGAGAATTACGTCTTTTTAGAAAAGAATCGATGTATCTATTATAGAGCTTGCATACAGATTTTGACTGTGTTTTTTTAATACATGACGTAAAACGACGTATAGATTTGGCAACGCCGTCCGATTGGTGATTCTACTGGAACGCCTACTTGTGATTGAATTAATATAAAGTAGAGGTCATCATGATCCACAAGTGTAAGTTCGAAATAAAATATAAGACCATTTACGTTACCCCGATCGTTTTAATCAATATCGAAGAACAGTTCAGGCCACAACCGACTTGGATCTTTAGTTATGTTTCCTTTTTCGTTTTGGAATAACTACGCAAACCTGAGGTTAGAGAGTTTTGATAATGTTTTAGGAATTCATTTTTAAAAGAATACAGTATTATGATAACTTTATGAATCTAAAAATAGTAAACCAATCCAGTCTTATTTTTAAATACGTATTGGAAATTATTGTAGACAATCTAAATAAATACTTAAGCAAAAATGTTAAGAAAAGAATTATGGGGAATACAAAATTTAAATTTCAATTGAATAGCATTCAGACTTGATCAAAAACTGAGATAAAATAATGATTGCGTTTTCACACATTTTTCTAAAAAGATTTGCATTGTATTGGCTTTAGAATAGATTTTGATATTATATTGCAAATATCAAATTTGAAAAAAAAAACACGGTTTCTTCTGTTCATATTAATATAATAGCTACATCATATGTCTGACTGACATTTAAAGCGAGAATGCATTGTGAGAAATGGGACCCAATCGAGTCTGTATAGACTTGATTAGGTCGAATTTCAAATACCCGATCAGGTCGTGGGCCAGATTGAACACGGGTCGTTCTGTATGCATACTGCCCACCTGAAGAGAAAGAGGGACTGTTATTTGCACAGAAATATCCAGCATGTTTGGATTGCTTGGACTCAATTGAATAAAATTCTTATGACGATGCTCGATATAGTGATGATCATTTTTGTCTTACAAGGAAAGAAAGTGAGAGGCTTCTTAAGGATTGCAGGGGAAAGGTTGATCACTTATAACAATGGAAAAAGGAAACCTACCTGTACACATCAGGCAATAAATACTCAATTGCGCTAGGGGTATCGTATTTAAGTATCATGATCACGGAGGTTCTTACATGATACTACGCCATAAGACCCCTTTCGTCTATTTCCATCAAAAAGGTATATAGGCCACTTCTTTGAAACTTCTAGCTTCTTTCCCAAAGGCAAAAACTGCAACTCTATAACGCTGTTGTTGTTCTATTTCTACCCTTGAAGTATAATATTTCACTCAAATACCCAGCTCAGACCTTCTTCATCCGACTAGATATCACAAACCCCTGATGATTTTATCACAACAAGTTTTGTGGCCGGGAAATATTTTCTATCTCCAGTCCTTGCTTTTCGGGCCGTTCACATCCCATGTTATTTGAAATGGTATTATCTCCCTGAAGTGACTACAGGTAATCTTTAGTAGCGAAGTCTATTACCTTGTTAATGTCAGATCAGATGTGATCTTTTGCATTGGCGACCCTGGAGGAAGAGGAACGTTGCAGTTAATGTAGAAGTGCTTCACATCCCTCAGGGGTCTTTCATGATGGACTATCTAATGGGGCTTTCAGTTGTTTTGATGAAATACCTTTATCTCAGATTGAAATTGCTGTTTACAAGCAAAAACTTTCACCTGCACTTAGTACTACGATTGCTTCTTATCTGATTCAATTGTATCGGACTTGTTTTCGACGTCTGTTAAATCTTTACTTGTAACCTATTTTAAAATAACCCGTATATATGAAAGCAGTGATTACTGGGAGGTACGCGTTGACCCTTTCAACCCTGGTAGATTTGCATAGGTTAGTAATGATGGCTTTCCAGATAAAAGCAGGTCGGATGGCATCTCAAAACTACTGACATAAGACTAGGCTTGTTTGGACTCATTTAAATGCATTTTGCATGTTGATTTCAAATACAACAATGAAAATGCACAATTTTGAAATTGTGAAAGTTTATTTTCTTTTGGTATATTTCCCTTGTCTTCTCGAAATATTCTTTTGACTGAAATTTTAACTACATAGTTCTCCAGGTAGACAAGGATTAATCTTTCCCTGGAGATGGCCAGCGCACATGAGTGTTGAAATAACCCCCCGGATTCGAACCGACGACCTCCGTATTACCAGAACGGCGCTCTTGCCAACTAAGCTATCAGGCCAGGGTTGTTCTAAGGCATTTAAAAGGACCTTTGACCTGCGGGGTCACTTCGAAAGGCCGAAATAACAACCCCAGACTGTCGCTCCCCACCCACGTGCCGAATATCAGCTCCATTCGTCAAAGGAGAATCAAACGCATAGCCGGACAGACAAACAAACAACTCTTGTTTTTAATAATAATTATAAATATCATTAATAATACCCCGGTACTAAGGGACGTCATTCACCGTAGTTCCACCGTAGTTCCCCATTTCACTCATGGGTTAGAGCGTTAGAGACAATCGAGGTATTGTGCCTTTCCCAAGTGCACAACACGTTGGCTACAATGGGACTCAAACCTACAACCATCTCCAAAACATTTAAAATGTTTTAGTTAAACAGAGGCAAACGGAGGGTGAAGTGATTTTTTTTTGGGGGAAAGTAAAATTCTGGGGGAAAAATATCAAAAATGTTGAGATTTTGTGACCAATTTTGGCCTAAATAGCTGATTTTTGCTAAAATTGGGTGATATTTGGCTTCAAAGCGCTAATTTCTGTCAAAATTCTCTGTCACCTTTCTTTCGGTCGGGGGGGGGGGGGGGGGGAGGTTGAGGGGGGAAAACTGGAGGGGTGCAAGAAAAAAAATGGGCAAATGCTACCATGTCCCCCGGGGCTGTCACTGTAAATTGTACAGCACTTTAAAATCAATGTTAAGTGTTTTCTAGTTTTTATATTTCTACTTCACAACGTATAATAATCTTTTGAAAGAATTCAAATCTTACAATTGCTGGTAAGCCTTGGATTGTGCGCTTTTTGGCTACGTTAGGAACTGTAGAGTTCAGAAGTATCGGAAGTAAAGGGTGATGACCCGATTTAATTATACTGTATTACGTTTTTGCCTTGATTGAATGACTTTGACCCTCAATATCCCATCTGTAAAGTCCCTTTGTCAATATTTCAGTCCGTTTGATATGAGAGCTAAAAATGTGATAGTTTGTAAGCCCCATAAAATACTGTGTAAAATTAATATTGGATCACCAAAATGGGACACGCTTTCGCCTATAACACCCAAGCCAAAGACCTCTTAAACGCTAAGATTTTACAGGGTAAATGAGAACACAAAATAATGTTGATCATTATCATGATTACCGGTAAAATCTGAGGTTCCTGAGGACGAGGCTATATTGGCGATCGGCCATGGATGTTTAAGGCTTTTGTCTTTGATCTGCTTCTATCTAAACAACTATATATTTTGGCCATCCGTATCCAAAATTATATGAAATGGAATTATTTGCTCGAAGTAACTGCCAGTAGTATAATAGTATCGAGGTATTATTGCCTTGTTAATGTCAAATCAGATGTAATCTTTGCATTTGCGACCCAAGAGAGAGTGAAACGCTACTGTTAATGCGCAAGTACTTTAATTTCCTCGAGGGCTTTTCTTGGACTATCTAATGGTTGTTTTCAAAATGGCTTAATGAAGTGTCTTTATCTTTAAGTGATACCTTAAGTCTGTTCAATGTAATATTAAGCATGACTTTGATCAAATGCATTACGTTATTACTGGGATGGAATGAAATACCGAATGCATGTTTAGATTGCTTGGACTCAATTGAATAAAATTCTTATGACGATGCTCGATATAGTGATGATTATTTTTGTCTTACAAGGAAAGAAAATGCGAGGCTTCGTAAGGATTGCAGGGGAAAAATTGATCACTTATAACAATGGGAAAAAGAAACCTACCTGTACATTTCAGGCAATAAATACTCAATTGCACTAGGGATATCGTATTTAAGTATCACGATCAGAGAGGTTTTTACATGATACTACACCATAAGACCACTTTCGTCTATTTCCATCAAAAAAGGTATATAGGCCACTTCTTTGAAACTTCTAGCTTCTTTCCCAAAGGCAAAAACTGCAACTCTATAACCCTGTTGTTGTTCTATTTCTACCCTTGAAGTATAATATTTCACTCAAATACCCAGCTCAGACCTTCTTCATCCGACTACATATCACAAACCCCTGATGATTTTATCACAACAAGTTTTGTGGCCGGCAAATATTTTCTATCTCCAGTCCTTGCTTTTCGGGCCGTTCACATCCCATGTTATTTGAAATGGTATTATCTCCCTGAAGTGACTACAGATAATCTTTAGTAGCGAAGTCTATTACCTTGTTAATGTCAGATCAGATGTGATCTTTGCATTGGCGACCCTGGAGGAAGTGGAACATTGCAGTTAACGTAGAAGTGCTTCACATCCCTCAGGGGTCTTTCATGGTGGCAACCTAAGTCTATGGGGCTCTTTCAGTTGTTTGATGTGGACTGGAAATACCTTTATCTCACATTGAAACAATTTGCTGTTTACAAGCAATAACTTTCACCTGCACTTAGTATTACGATCGCTTCTTATCTGATTCAATTATATCGGACTTGTTTTCGACGTCTGTTAAATCGTGTACTTGTAACCTATTTTAAACTGGTTTACATAAAAGTAGTGATTACTGGGAGAGTGTACGCGTTGACATTTCAACCGTGTTACATTCTGCATAGGTTAGGAAATATGAGTTCTTTTAAAATGGCTTCCCAGATAAACGCAGGTTGGTTGGGAAGCCATCTCAAAACTACTGACATAAGACTAGGCTTGTTTGGACTCATTTGAATGCATTTTGCATGCTGATTTTATAGTAATGAAAATGCACAATTTTGAGGTGTTGAAACTGTTTTATTTCTTTCGGTATTTTTTCCTTGTCTTTCCGAAAGAATTTCTTTTGACTGTTCAATAATTCTGTTGACTTTCTTTAACTAACCCGTTCGTTCGTTCGTGCTGCAAGTCCAAAATCAAGTGGTGGAAGATCCGTCTACTTTAAACAGCTCTGATAGATTCATCATTCAGGTTGATCAGGCCTTGAATTCCTCTTGGGGACTATAGACCTCACAGTCGTGAGAAACTGTTGTTAAGAACCAACCCCATTACTTAGGTCAGACATTTTGAGATGGCTTCCCAAATGACGGTCATTTGGGAAGCCATCTCAAACTCCACTGGCTTAAGTCGAAAGAGCTAAAGGGTGCTTTTCCAAAAGTAAGTGCCATTGCATCGATGTTCTATTGCCTTGTTAACGTCAAATCAAATGTGAGCTTTACACTGAAGACCCTAGAGAAAATATGAAGGCCCTGTTAATGTGTAGATACTACATTTTCTTCAAGGGCCTACCTTGGACTGCTCTAATGATTGTTTACACGTGGCTTAGGGCAGCATCAAAAATCAACGGTCAAATGACTGTCAATTCATGGTGGTTGAATCGAGTCTCATTGTTTAGAACCGGACAGAACCGGCTTGCAACTGGTGGCTGAGTTTTGAAGCCAACCTTAATGAAGTGTCTTTATCTCAAAGTGAAGTTTAACATTTATTTGTAAAGGGATACAAGATTCCATTGCTCACTGCCATTATGATTATGAGAGCACGTGTGGTCTAGTGGAAAAGCGCAGGACTCATGATCAGTTGTTTGTGAGTTCGAGCCCCGCCGTGGCCAACGTGTTGTGTCCCTGGGCAAGACACTTTATCTCGCTTGTCTTACTTCACCCAGGTGTAAATGGGGAGCTGTTAGGGGTAGTCATACTGTGCGCCGTTATAATTGGCTGCCGAATTTTCAATATGTGAAAAATGTGATTTATCCTAGTGACAGCGGAATAAATGTAAAGCGCTTTGAGACTTAATTGTATAAAGCGCTATATAAATGCTGGCATTTTATTTTTTTTATTTTTATTTCATTATATTTTAACAACTTGCGCAGTTAACCCATGTGTGATCTTTGACTTCAGCATTGTTCTGTGCTCAAGTCAACAGTCCTTTTGGACAAACTTGGTAGTTCTAAGGCATTTAAAACAAATTGACCTCTAGGTGGCCTTTGACCAGCGGGGTTACTTCGAAAGGCCGATATAACAACCCTCAGACTATCGTTCCCCACACGTGCCAAATATCGGCTCCATGCTTCAAAGCAAAAAGAAACGTATAGTCGGGTAGACAGACAACTCTTGTTTTTTTAGTAATAATATAGATGTCTTTTATAATGACCCAATATTTACGATTTGTATAGCACTTTAATATCAATGTTATGCTTTTTCTGGTTTAATATTTCTACTTCACAAAGCCCGAATTCAAGACTGGCCAGTAAGCCTTGGATTGTGCGCTCCATAATTACCTTATAGCAACCGTAAAGTTTCAAAAGTATCGGAAATCCCCAATGAGTATATCATGTTTAAGGGTGATGACCCGATTTAATTATATTAGGTTTTTATCTTGATTTGAATACCCTATTTAATATACCCTCAATACCTCATCTGCAAAGTTTCATGTCGATATTTCAGTCCGTTTTGATATGAGAGCTAAAAATGTGATATTTTGTAAGCCCCATAAAATACTGTGTCAAATTAATATTGGATCACCAAAATGGGACACGCTTTCGCCTATAACATCCAAGCCAAAGACCTCTTAACGATAAGATTTCACAGGGTAAATGAGATAATTAGTAGCTTTCTTCAGACCACAAAATGTTGACCATTATCATGATGACCGGTAAAATCTGAGGTTCCTGAGGACGAGGCTATTGGCTTTTGTCTTTGATCTGCTTCTATCTAAACAACTATATATTTCGGCCATCCATATTCAAAATTATATGAAATGGAATTATTTGCTCGAAGTAACTGCCAGTAGTATATATAATAGTAGAGAGGTATTATTGCCTTGTTAATGTCAAATCAGATGTAATCTTTGCATTTGCGACCCAAGAGAGAGTGAAACCTACGTTTACTTCTCAAGTATTTAATTCCGGGTCGAGGCTTTCCTTGGACTATCTAATGGCTGATTTTCAAATGGCTTAATGAAGTGTCTTTATCTTTAAGTGATACCTAAAGTCTGTTCAATGTAAAATTAAGCATGACTTAGATCAAATGCATTGCGTTGTTACTGGGATGGAATAAAATACGTAATGCTATTCTGAGCTAGACAGTACTATATTATCTATAGTTTATTTCGTCACAATTTAGAACATATCCTCTGACAAATGTAAATAATATTTTCAAGCGTCACAATGGCTAGGTTTCTCATGCCGCTTAACAGTATAACAATAATTAGTCCACAGCTCGAAGATCGGCAATGTGTTTGTTTGTTTTGTTGCCGCGTTATATTACCGATGCTCACAATTTCTGGGTAGTTGTGTCTGACGATACTGTTATGTTAATACACGCGCGCTATATAGCTTGTATCGAACGGTTATGGTTGGCCAACACCGCCAATGTTTGGGTTCATCCCGCGGGTTCGAAGTTAGCCAATCACCATTGGTGTTCGAGTACGTGGGTTAAGTTGGCCAACCATATATGGAATAAAGCGCAACGCACGTAACAATGAGATCAATTCCGTACAATAACCCACGTACCCGAACACCAATGGTGATTGGCTAACTTCGAACCCGCGGATGAACCCAAGTATTGGTGGTGTTGGCCAACCATAAACGGTCGCGTGATGTCACGTGGCGTTCACGTTGAACCTTATTATAGCCATAGTAGTGTGCTTTATTCCATTTCATAAAATAATAGACCTACAGAGCAAAGAATATTTTCTTTTTTTTCTATGACAAGACGAACAATTTGGAAATAGCGTCATCAAAATCAAGAAACTTCTCAGGATGACCTTGAACGAACTGTTTTTAGCCTACTGAAACTAAGTGTTGTATATTGGACAAACATTTTAATATCCTTACGACTAAACGAATAAGTTGGCATAGCTTTCAAAAAATACACCAGTTTAAATTCAACCTCTATACAAATCTTGCCCACTGCAAATATACCAAGACGACTCCAAATGCAAACAGTATTTTTTAAAAAAATAAAAAAAAATACATTATGTGGAAAAACCTAGTTTGCAAATTCTACCAACAGCATTCCACTAAAATGCACAAGGGTATGCAGTTTCATTTTAACGTGCAAAATTGTGGTCTATTTTCTATACTGTAAATCGTACTTTACCTACGAACGTATTTCTGACGCAGTTCATGAAATGTGATCAATTTTGACAAATATACATAATTTGAATGGTTCACGAGAAGAACCAGGTTGACATTGTTTCTTCTATATTTTCACCAAAGGAGTGTTCCATCTTTCTCCATATACTCTGACAAAAAGCGACGTCGTATAACTTAGAAACTTAAGTCGGGAAAACCTGATACAACCGAGTCAAAATATCAAAACTCTTATCAGAGAGTAAGATTTATTACTTGAAGCATACACTAGACATCATTTTAGGATAATGGTCCTTCATGAAGACATCTGAAAACAGCCTCAATCCTAGAAAGACCCTTGAGGAAAATGAAGTACTTCTACCCCAGACTTCTACATCATCAGGTTGTGAAAACCTCGACCAGTTTGCTTTGATTGGCCTCATACATTATCCGCAATCTGTATTCTGTCCATCTTGTTGGATAATATTTTTCTTTGTGAATAAACTTAATTGACGTTGAACTTTATAGTAGAGAAAAAATAAGCAATGTTGGGACCAGGATGGTTTCATATAAGATAAGCGAATTTTGCTGACACACTTTGTGGCGTATTATAAAGCCTGAAATTAGGATATCATTTAGCTTGATTATAAGTTATCTAGCCTGATTCCAACCTAATACCTAACTTTTGTTTCTACAGAGAAACACAATAAAACTGCAACTGAAAAAAAAAATATTAGTGTTTTCTAACAAAACCCCAATTAGCAAAATTATCCATGTTTTCGCTCAATGAATTAAATCTGGATTTTCCCCTTTCAAATTGTTTTAAAATATCACTGTGATAGCACCAACAAAATGTCTTTTCGGTGTACGGAAATACAATTTTTGTAAAACGTCGGTTTTTGTCCATTTTCCATCGTATTACTACCTTTAAAGGAGTTAACCACACCAATTTTGTACTTCAAGATAGTGTGTCTACACTGACGAAAATTAAAATATGGATGATACGGAGCCTCCTTTTTATTTTCTATCTGCAACCGATATATCACAATGTCATATTGTGTTTTTTGGTGTGCTTGTAAGGATTTAAAGGGGCAGCGAGAGATTTTGAAGCACCCCAATATTGTGGCAAAAGTAATTCATATATATTTAAGACACTCACAGATTTCTACCTTGTATTTGGCTACAGACATGTCTAACCAGAGAGAAAAAAGTGTATTTTGATTTGCTATAATTTCAAATATAAAAAACATAGACTGAATTTCGTATTGCTCCTATACAAAATTAGAAATGTCATAATTTATGTACCAAAGAACATTTCTCAGCTTATGAATCCGTTTAGATGGGAAATTTTGATGGAAGCTACATCATGCAAAAATCAGTACTTTCGATTTTTTTAGGACACCTGAATGTGAAATCTCTCGTTGCATCTTTAGGACACAAAACGCTACATTCATTCATCGTATGCCAAGATTGGTGTATAATCCCAAAAATGTGGTAAATATTTCCATCGGAAATGGGCAAAAATAGGTTGTTTTGAAAAGATTGTTTTGTCAGCAACCGAATGTGCTATCGTCTTTAATTGATTTTCAACAATTGAAACAACACATTTCCACATTAAGTCCAGTGTCAAAAACATGGAAGACGTTTCATATAAAAGTCCCAAATATGCAATGAGTATTCTTATTGCAGTCCGTCAAGCGCTAAACTGCACACCATCACACACGCGTGACGGAATCGGTTGTAAAGCCTCGATCATTTGCATTCTTGGGACCGTTTATATGAAACGTTACCAAAACATGGCTCCCCTGATTGTACTTTTTTAAACATAAAAATGCTATTTCAGGATTGCATTTTACTCGCGTCACTTTGTAGAAACAACTATCAAACTGGGCATGGAGAGGTTAGGCTTAGCACACGGCATACATCAGTCCGTAATTCTTTAAAATGATTATTGTTTTTATTTTTTGCTTTTTTTAAGTTTTTTATATTTTTTGAATGTTTAGGTTTTTTGTCTCGCCTGAACTTGTTCGGCAGAGACTTAGTAAATCCACTTTTCGGTCCCTGTCTGTCTGCTGTCTGTCGTCCGTCTGTCTGTCTGTCCTGTCTGTCCTGTCTGTCTGTCATGGCGTCTGTGTGCCTGACGTCCGTGTTCACGGCTGTGTGAACGATTTATCTGGAGTTCCGTAAGGGCTATATGATGTAACTTTGTGGAAAGAAGCGGTCCAAGAGTCTCTACTGATTAGATTTTGGGCCTAAAATAGCGAATATATCAATTTGGCCTATCAACGAAAATTTCCCGCAAGGCTTGTGTAACAGGTTTTTCTTCTGGAGTTCCGTAGGCGTATTTATGATGTAACTTGGTGGAAGTGAGCGTGCTGGAGAGTTCTCGAAACTGATTAATTTCGGTCGTATTTCGGGCAAATTAGAGTATGCAAATGAGCTATTATATGCAAAAAACAGCGTAATTGCTATAATTTTGAAACGGTAATTTGGATCCGGAAATTCTTCACTGCATGAAAGCCATCATCACGGGCCAAATCTTTTTCCAATTTTGATCGTGTGTGCTACAGCGGCTTAGGTATGCAAATGAGCAATTAAATATGCTTAATTACTGTATCTCCTGAACCTTACCTCGAGATGCAAAATTCCTTCGCTGCATGAAAGAATACGATGCCAGCATCGTTTGGTTGAATCATAATTGGGTCAAAGTGCAGTTGGGCCGATACAAGGGCATTATTTTTGATACAATGATCTATTAAATATGCATATTGCTGTATCACTGCAATGGTAATTGGATATGCAAAATTCCTTCGCTACATGAGACTTCTATGCCGTACATCTTTTGTATGACTCACAATTGCGGTCAAGTGCAAGTGGATCATTAAGGGGTTAATTTTTTGACTGCATGATATAATTAAATATTGCGGTAATTGCTGTAACGCATAAATGGTACATTGTATATGCAAAATTCCTGTCGCTACCTGAGACTACTATGTGGTCAACATCTTTTTGTTGAATAATAATTGTGGTCAAAATGCATGTGGGGGCTCACTTAAAGGGGCATTCTTTGATTATTTTAAAATTGCCACACTAATGCCTAAATGCTTGTACCATTTTCATCACCACTTTCTCAGGTTGTCAATGGCAGTGGTGAAATACTACACCTTCAAAAAGAATTTGGATTCAGGAAGTTGTTTACTCTTACAATAACTTAGGTCAGCATGTGTTTATCTGGCAGTATATGGCTGTGTTTGATTTGGTGGTATACAAAACAAAAAGACTTTACAAGGGGGGGTGGAGTACACCACAACAACGGTATTAACTCAATATATATAGCTAGATCAGTGCCCATGTTTTCATTGAAATGTTTTCTACTTCTGGCATGTTCTTTTGTGTTGGCAGCCTGTTTACATTCTTGGAGAAAGTGTGTAACATACCAAAATTGTGCATTTTACCACTTTCTGGACCCCGTAGGCGACTCAAAATTTAAAATGTGGGTCACATGATTTTTTCACAAATATTTAAAAAACCAAAAAACATAAAAAAAATTTCATATTTTTCCTAAATTTAAGTGAATTTAAGGGATTTTTTTGCATGACTTTTCATGGATTAATATATCTACAAGGGAAAGTTTGTGGCCCTCGGGGGTGGTTGTCAAATGAAAAGCAGGAAATCAAAATACTATAATGCAAACCCGGGGGTGCTACTCCTAACCATCTCTTGGTTTTTGTTATTTTGGGGACATTTCAAGATTAATATCTCCAAACGAAGATGTTTGACCTCTATGGTGGTATCAAAGAGAGTAGAAGTATAGAATCCTATAATGCATAACCCGGGGGTGCTCTCCTAACATCTCTTACTTGTGCTCATGCGGGGGACTTTTGCAATGAATATCTCCACAATGGAAATGGTGGTGACCCCTAGGGTGGTATCAGATGAAAGAGTGAGAGGTATGGAATACTATCAAAATGCAAACCCCGGGGGTGGCTACTCCTAAACATCTTTCACTTATGCTCTTGTTGGAGACTTCTCATGATTAATATCTCCACATGGAAATGTTTGGGACCCCTGGGGTGGTGTCAAGTGAAAGAGCAGAGTAAAGAATACTAAAATGCAAACCATGAGGGGTGCTACTCCTCAACACTCTGATTATGCCTCGGTGGGGGTTTCAACTTGCCCAAGATGAATATCTCCACAATGGAAAAATGTTTGTGACCCTAGGGTTGGTGTCAAATGCAATAGTGGGAAGTAAAACTTGTTAAGAAATTGGAGTTTTATCTGGTTGCACAACTTTTTGGGGCACCCTGTACTCCGCACAGTTGCACTCTGGTGTGCTGCTTGTTTGTCCCTTCAATTAAGCAGCGAAAGCAGGCGAGACTTTGGTTTCGAGAAAACCGCCTGTTAATCATTACCCTCCAACGACAGGGTTTAATTTTTGGGGTATACACTGTAAGAGCTACCAACAACTACGTGCCATGTGAAAAGTTTAAGTTCTAAATACAGCTTTTCCTCTTGTCAGCTTCTACAATCAGGCCAAAGCAGAGTAATGCTATGTTTTGCTGATATTGTGGCAGCGCGCGTTTTTCATAAAATTCGTAGCAATCTTTTTGTTTTTTTACAAATGGGGTGAAAAGACGAACGAAAGAAAGAAAAAGGGTGAACCTCTGCCAGATGTTGGCTCTAAGCACGCATGTTGAGTCTGAGCCCGTAATGGGGCTATCCCCTGTGAATCCAAACGTGTTTTGGCATCAGTCTACCACATACGGCGGCTACTGGACCTACTTCGCAATCATTTTATCATAAGACATAGTGGCATTTCAGACACAGATTGTTTCTTGTTGTTGTTTTGCCAAAAAACTTTTTGTTTTTTTGATTATGTTGATAAACCAAAACAGATCTTGGCGACAATTTCTCGAGAGCCATAATCCTCCTTTGTACAAGTATCATCTAAGAAGTTTCTGATAATTTTACTGTAATAATTGGAGGTCAGATGAGAACAAGCCACGCTTTTACCGTGGAGGTGCATGGAAAATGACGACTACGCCCGTTTTCCCGCCGGACACTTAAACCACCGCGAACCTTTTTCAATTTTTCGTCGCGTTAGTCCAAAATTTCACAATTATACATTGTGTTTATCATATTCGGAAACAATTCACAAGTCAACACACCTAGCCATTTGTATTTGTTCCTTTGAATATCCTCATGGATTATGTTCTCGACAAAATATTACGTCAAAATAAACTGCCAACAAAGAGTTAACCTCTCTCTAGACTAGTTCCCCCTCATCATTTATCACTTATATCTAGTTATGCTGACGCCACGAGTGTTTACGTCCATTTGCCGTGATTTCTCGCATTACCTTTTTGAAGAGTCGACGGGTCAAAAGCGAAGAAGGTAGAGTTGTGTTATTGCTGACGCAGAGGCCTAGCTTGCCAATTCTATTGCATCGTGGCATTTGCAAAGGAGGCGAATTACCTAGATTCTGTAGGACACTGAAGAGTGATTTATCGGTTTGTTGGCTAATCAGGCTAATCACGTAAACAAACTTTATGTTACGCTCTTATCATATTTTCGATCTCATTTGTTCGTATATTTATTGTTGTTTTAATCCGAAAAAAAATTCGAACATTAATTTAATACTTGTCAACTTAGACAGCCAAATTCCAAATTAATAGTAATTTTTTTCGGTTCCTATAGGACTATGAAATGTTCATCAGTTCGCCTTAGCACAAGCAAATGTTTGTTAATTGATAACGCCATTTCTCTTCTGAAGCCATCGTGAATTACCCAAAATTTGGTATAGCAAAGCAATTGTAGCGCCATTTCAAAAGAAAAGGCACCCTTTCCCAGTAAGCGCAAAATCTCATTATCAGTTATCAAATCCTCTTTTTCATCTTGAGTTTAAGTTGAAATCAATGTTTTGAGATAGACGTTATGAAGTGTTTTGAACACTTGGAGGTGGTAACTGATGAGTCTGCTGTATGCTTCCCTTGAAATCAAGAAAAGAAAAACATTGCCTAGGTATGATAACAAAATACGTCGCTTGAGCGCCGTATCACCCAGGCAGTACTCTATAATTTGCGGTTGTCCAATCGAATTCTAGTCCGATCATTGACCTGGTTTATTATGGGATGATAATGAAAAAAATACCTTTCAAAGGAGGCCTCTTTATTAAAGTATGTTCCTAAATATTTGACTCCTCAATCATGTTGATTCTTTCCTACTTAATATATAAGGATTTGAATTTTCACAGATACAAAAAATACATAACAATTTGTACGGATAGAACCTCATAATAATTAGGTAAATAATATGCCGAATTATGTAAACATTTTACTTAATAGGTAAACATTAACTTGATTCAGGTAAAACATTTTACTTAATTACTATGTGGTTCTGTGTTTACACAACTTGAGTAAATTTTACATAATATTTTTACGTGTGTTGTTGATATTTACTTGATAATTCAGTACTACATTTGAATAATACAACATTATAATGACGGAGAAACGTTACTTGTTTTACACTATGGTAGCCAAGGTCGGCTGTTTTCAGGACAGACCTTCATAGGCCCACTCTTTGCAGTTGTAAATTTGATGCCTTATTGCAAGTAAAAGGCACTTGAGCCCAGTTTATAAGGCCGCATATGTTAATTAAGGGAAATGAGCGTCATTGGAGGGGAATTAAATTTACTCGTGAAAATCAGAATTGAGCTACCAGTTTGGTAATTGGAATAGCCAAAAACCCCGGGGAAAGATGCCATCCAAGTGGGTGACCCAATCGACAACTTAGAAGCCCCCCCGACCTTTACTCCCTCAAAATTTCGATATTGGTATCAGAAGAAAGTTTATATTTTTGGTCTCATTAGCCGTACCCCAATGAAGGCTTTAAAGGGAAAGCAATATAGCACTTTTTTGAAGAGGCGCCCCTCAATTTCAAAATTTTATATTTTTGCAGCGCACAGTTACGTTGGTAATTGTCTAGGAAATTATCCCTGCGAATCGAGAATGCTAAAAAATCGTATTATAATTCACAAAATAAGCGATTTTGTAATTAGAATTGGGATCCCCCATATATGGACTACGCAACCTGGAAATGCTACGTTTATTCCGTCCATGATGAAATTCAGGAGTGCCACCCGGGTCGCGAAAATAACCGTCTAAACGGAATTGACTGCCTGAACTATTAAAACAACTAATGGGATGAGCGTAGACACGTACATGCGCTATTTCCGTGGTTCCGCCCTATTGGATCATATTAGAAGACCGTTTCCAACAGCGGCGTTTGAATTCTTAGGTCGGGGTATTCCCCCGAATAATATTATTCTACGTACAAACTTCCCGTTGGGCTTTTTGGTGACACATAGACATTTGGTCGAGCTTAACACCTTCCAGGGTATATTACTTAACCGGAGTACGGCCATTGCAGGGGGGGGATCGGGTAAAAATCTCCACATTTTGTGAAAAATTGGGGGGCGGGGCGGGTCGTGCGCCGGGCGTCTTCAAAAAATGTGGCTTAAGTATTGCTTAAGAAGAAGGCCCAGGCAACGTTTTTTCTTCTTGGATGTTAAAGTAAACGTCTCCAGCTGTGGTATAGAACCTTTATTAACGCACACACATTGTTCTATGGAAGTGGGTTAATTTATCCTCAGCTTTTGCTTCTGATGTGGCTGTCCAAGCGGCTGGACCAATGGTAACGAAAAATTGAAATGAATGTTTTCTGGTGATAGGTTTCCACGTGAGGGGGAGAAACATTTTATGGAATTTCGGACCATACCGAGTCACCCAACTTTAAGATGGGTAAATCTTAAATACTGTGTACGCCATTGGCTTGATTAGCTGTCGAATTATGCATTACAATCAAAAGTGTCTACCAAACACTAGGATATAACGTGTTTTTCATGAGTAACCTTTTTTTCGGTTTTATTTTAAAAACATCTAAGTCGTCCAGCTGCCGGATAAACCATCTCCTTAAAAGCGCATCTTATATTTACGTTTCCGAACACATCAAACATGTCAAAAAGGGTAGTGTTTCTTTCCCTGTGGTAATACATCCAGCCACTCAAAATGTAAATGGGTCAAAATTAGAGCTGAATTCACCTAATTTGTAGTCGGTTTATAAAACCACTTGCAGTCGACAGAAATGCTGTAAAGGGTGTCCAAAGTTATTTATCGCGCCCAATTTGTAATGGTACCGATTGGCGCTTATACATAAACCCTCTTACCGACTATGTTTGCATCACACTGATTTTAATACGATTATAGGCATTTCGGATTATCATTGATAGCGCTCCATAGAATGTTTAAACGTCAGGTAAATGTAGACTATATCCTCCTAAAGTTGTTAATTTGAAGATTTTATATAACTAACGTCTCATTGTTTAAATATAATTTATGGCAAATAAAGGAAACTAATAGTTCGTCTGCAACACAGGAGAGTACAAAATTAATATTCAATAAAACAGCATAATGATTGGTTGTAGCAAAATATATATACATAGTTCGAACAACAATTTTTGACGTATAGGTAAGCTGGAAGAATCCAAGTTCACGATATCTTCCGATGCCATGAATTAAAGTTTCGTATTGAATCCGGGAAGCTTTTTGGCCTAAGATAACTGGCAGAAAAATATTTTTTATCAAATTAATTTCAATTGAGGCAAGAACAACACAGAAATTAACCAACAAGTGGCACTATTATTAACTTACCAGCAGACAACTGCAAATCTTTGTAAGAGGGGTATGGTTGTGTTGTGAACGGCGGTGTATTGTTGTAAGAATGTAAAGTTAAGCCTGTACAACAGTCATGCCACTACTTGTCAATTAAACTGGTGTGTTTGTGTTTTCATACCAGAATGACACTGTATGTGGCACTATTATTAACATACAACAGACAGTAGAGACAACTCTTTGAAGTAAGAGTTGTTTTGGTGGCTATGCACAATTCATACGGCTTTAAACCATTAGGTGAAAATGATTGCAGTGCTTATGAGTGACTCTACTCCCTCTGCAACGTGAAGAAATTGACACTTTTGGCCACTCATCGGTTTGAACTTCCGTCAGGGAATTTTGGCATCTGGCCATGTGTAGAGAATATTAATTGTATATGCACGGAACATCACTTGTTGGTATAAAACAATGAAGTGTATACATGTGCACCTCGCCCTTTCAGATATCTTCTTCGTCTATAGAACTAGAACACCAGTAATCGTATCCCCGGTATACGAAATGACTTGGAGTGTCTCAGAGCACAATATACCCTGCACTATGCTTATTCTGTGGTGTCACTTTCGATTTGTGGTTCGCCAGTCGTTCGCAAATTATCCAGAACGTGAGATATATGTAAACACCTCCTTCGGAGGCAGTCCCGTCATTTCGGTCAACAGAAAACAGAAATGGGCCCATAATCGATCGTCGTAGTGAATTAATGGCTCATGAGCTCTCGTGCTAGTAAGAGGGTAACTGCGTAGGACTGTCTGTGTGCACCCAAACTATCGCTTTGCAATAATGTAACTGGCTAGCGTCATCCTACGCTTCATTACGTTGAAATTTAATAGTTAAAGGTCTAGTTCTCTAAGCATTGGGTATGTATCAATGTATCAATCATTAGAGCCCAATGAAGCCCCGGTAGCCTTAGAGCATAATTATGTACAGCTTGTATCAATAAAAACGCATGATTTTAAAGTGATTGTGGCTATTGTGTCTATTTTGATAAGGGCTTCATTGTCCATAATTCCATCTTTGACAAGATTTTCGTTTGGTGTAAGTTGCATTTTTGGTTTAAAAGTTATGACAAGTTATGTGAAGCCCTTCTGAATCGGATTGGTCCGATTCCATGACCTTAGCACAACGGCCACTACGTAGGTATGCATTGAAGAAAATTAAACCAGAACAAAACTTAAAAAAAAAACAACTGATGGATGAATAAAGTGTCACTTAAATTTAATAACTGAACTATTGCTGTTTCAAAGCATCATGGACGTCGTTTCAAATTTTTGGACATGATATTCCACCTTGAGTTAAAAAGACACTAAAGTGCACCAGAAACCCAGTTCAAACACAGAGAATATTTATGATCACAATAATTCATGTCTATTGTTTTTAAGTTCTCTTCCACTATGTACAGTTCAAACAATTGACACTGCTTCATAATTAACATACAGAAAAACCTCATATGATAACTCCAGATGTCAAATGCAAAACCACATATCTAAAAAGTGGACCCAGTGCTAAAACCTCATATGCATTTTGGTCACATCTGGTTCTAGTTTGATTTTTCAAGCCAAATATGATATTAAATCATAATGGCAGTTTATTGCAGAATCTGGAGTAAATAATTCTCTAAATATATTTAGAAAGGAAACCTTTCTTGTGCAAGGCATTACAGCAAAATTTTAAGTTTTTGACGTCTCCCGAATTATGAGATTTTTGTCATGTAACCGTTTTTACTACATGTGAGGTTTGCTCTTAAAGGTCAAATGCACATATGAGGTTTTCCCGCCCAGCGTCTCAGATCCATCCCCATCTCTTTCATTTATATGTGTTTCACACTACCACGGATGGATCAAAGCTGTAAAAGAGTCTACAGATCATCTCTCACACATACCGTATATATAATATATATAATATATATATGAACTGGACACTTGTGTATTGTGTATGAGTGTTACTAATGAATTAATTTTTTCTGGTCCTTCTTATCTGAACAGATTTCTTAAGTGAAAATTATGCTTTAATCGTTAGAAGAAATATTTTAAATATATATATAAATAAATAATTTATATAATAAAGTAAATAATAAATTAATACATAAATACATCAATTGTCTAAACATCCCATTTAAAACAATGAAGACCCTATTGCAGAAAAAGAGAAAACGGAGAAGCGAAACAACACGGTATTCTGACCAAGCAAATTAATTTAGAATCCCCTAACATACAAGAAAAGGAGCCCATAGCCTAGTTACAACACAGCATAACACAGTGTACCAGAGGAGTTTGACCCAGCCTATGTAATAGCCTCAGGTCGTGCCTAAAGAGCAAGGGATAGGCTTTCTACGGTATTGATGTCTCATCCACTCTGCACACTACATTGTATAATTCATAGGGTAGACGTGAAGGGGAGGTTAAATATCGGGAAATACGATGGCTGCCGCCTCCCATTTATTGATGATTGTCCCTGTTAGCTTGTAGGGTGCTTGGTTCGATTACAGTTCACTGCTAGATTGCTACGTTCGTCGCATACCTATGATTATTAAATAATTTAAAAAAGAAGTTACATTTCCATTTCACGAAAAATATTATACGCATTTCGAGAAAACGCCTTTGAAGATTTTGCGATCTTAATTTGCTCTTTACTACTAATCAAAACATATATTCAATTAAAAACCTAGTGGAAAATCACCAAAATAAATCAAATTTTTAAATATCCAATTTATTTAAAAAAAGTGATGTTCAATAAAATACGTCACTATGTGAAAACGTCAAAATAGCAATTTCAACGTGTAAATAACCAATACGTCGCCCAAATACGTCGTTATGTGACGCGTTTGTGCAAATACGTCACTATGTGAACACGACAAAATAGCAATTCTACCGTGAACTGAAAAGTACGGCACACAAATACGTCCGTTATGTCATGTATGTGAAATGGCAAATACTTCAAAATGCAGATACGCAGCGCATAATAGATTTTCGACAAATACGTCCGTTATTTGTCGATTGACAATTTAAGTTGCGAATCTTACGTGCAAATTCGAACTACTCTGGGAGTAATTCGTTAAGCTTTATTCTCTGTCCGTAAACGGACAGAAATTACGAAGCAGTGGCCCGTGGGACACCGTGATATAAAAATTTCCTCATAACATCAAAACGGCTTGTGAAAATCAACTGAAATTTTTGAAATAACCCTTTTCTCGGAATATCTAATGAACAATAAACAGAAAATGATGTGCCAGGATCACAAAATGCACCTTTAAACTTTTACACTATAGTCCCTTGTCGGCAGGGAAAACAATAAGACGTTAGGGCCACAAAGTTTCACATGGCGAGGGCAGGCAATAAATTTAGTACATTTCGTCTTTTCATCCAATTGTACCTACAAAATAAACCGGCAACCTATTTCACTTTCATCCACACCTGCTTACGTAATTTTCACATTATCCATAATTCATTACGAAACTTAACGTTTGTGTGATGACTCCAAATTTGCGGAGAGCTGTTATAAGTCTAAACCGCGAAATCTTCAATGATTTATGACGAATGTGAAAATACGGATAAAACAACAAAAACTAGCATGCACAGTTTTCTTAAAGCAGCACTTCCGTAAATGACCATCGATGACTTCAAATTGATAACCTAATGGCGATTTTGCTTCGTGCAGAGCATTTATGCCAGAACTTGGCGAAGACTATAGGCGGATTGATCTTAAAGCGGTAGCGGTCAATTTTAATCATATGCACTTTTAGGTAATCGATGGTTAAAAAAAAAGCAATATTGGCACATTTTTTGAAGAGCGCCCCCAATTTTCACAATGTGATATTTTTGCACAGTTACGGTTGTAATGTCTAGTAAACTATACCGGCGAACGCGAGAATGCTAAAAAATGCGTATTTATCAGCGAAAAGAAGCGATTTTGGTAATTAAAGTGGGATCCCCAATTTGGACTTAACGGCAGACTGGAAATGCTACGTTTATGGTTCGTCCATGATGAATAAAACCTCTACTTGACGTGGCTGAACTATTAAAACACCTCTGGGATGAGCGTAGACACGTACATGGCGCCTATTTTCCCGGCTATTTCACATTGGAAAGCCGTCTTACAGCAGCCGTTGAATTTAAATATCGGGCAGGATCCCGATAATAATTCTTCTAAGTACAAAATTCCTTCGTTTGTGACACATAGACATTTTCGAGCTTAACTATTCAAAGGTATAGTTTACTAGCCAGTTACCAATGCAACCGTGTAAAAATCTCCAAATTTTTGAAAATTGGGGGCGCCCTTAAAACAAAATGTGCTAAT
Organism: Ophioderma brevispina; assembly: GCA_023653785.1. Lineage (NCBI taxonomy): Eukaryota > Metazoa > Echinodermata > Ophiuroidea > Amphilepidida > Ophiodermatidae > Ophioderma > Ophioderma brevispina. The sequence continues at coordinate 166,266 of JAMKCH010052873.1, forward strand.
ATTGCTTTAAACTCGTTATCTTGCATTATGAGCCATTAAGGGCAAGAGGACAAGAGCTAAAAGAGCTTTACGGATGTTGGTCTCCTTAAACGAACATCAATAAGAATGTTTTATAACATACTTTTTTTTTGAGGGAATCATGTTGTAGCGTTAACGTTTGCTGTATTACTTTTGCTAAGTAGTTGTGAAATAAGGTAATTTTATTTTTTTATACTGTTCTCCGTTCCCGCCTCTTTCATCTCCTTATGTCACAAGTTCCTTTTCCTTTTCTTAACTAATATTTTTATCATATTCACCCTCCGTTGCATTTTTGGTTATTTCAGGTTTTTACATCATCAAACTTCATGATCGCATTCGGACATCTTTGCTATTCTTCATCCTCTTTTTCTTTTATTTCTCGTTCCCTCGTTCTTCTGCTCCTCCTCCCCCTCCTTATGTGATCCTATTCATTTTACCTTCTACTTTTCCCACACCTTTCACGCTCCAATTGGAATCATTGAATGAAACACGGATTCCGATCAAAAAGTGTATGCACTCTCGTAATTATTGGTAACACCACAGTCCAATAAAAGTATAATTTAAACAGACTAAGACAGCGAAATGGAGAAAAGAGAGTGAGCAAAAGGCAGAAAGAAAGAGAATTAGAGAGTAAGAGAGCGAGTGTGGTAGAGAGAGAGTGACGTGATGCGAGGGAAAGGAGAGAGAGAGAGAGAGAAGAATTTGGATTATGGCATTTGAATACCTTCCAGCTCTTTTCCCGGCTAATTAAGACGAAATCTGAGCAAATAGCTACAAAATGTGATAAAAGTATCCCTAAGGCGTTTTAATTCTAGCGTGCGATCGATAAAAGCACCCCAGATATCCGAGTTCATAGCTATACTCTATGTTGTAAGTATTTCATATATTAGTACCGGAACATGGATTTTCTTAGCACTTTGTACTCTTTAAGTTTGTCACGTCTAAAGTATTGGAATCGGATTTTTAGCTGTGCTCTTTTCAAGAACCAAAGTTCGACACCTATCTTGTCAAGATGCTTTTTCAATTGGAACTCGATGTGCTTTTTATACGAAAGTACACAATAGCAATGCGTGAAAAGGATGAGGGAAAGATCATATTTCACTGATATAGAGATAAAACAATTACATGACCCTCATTATGTTTTCGGATAAAATGTCTCTGTCTTGTAAATTATGTATTAATGTCAGAACTTGACGAAGACTGTATATAGATTGATCTCAGAGCTGCAGCGGTCAACCTGAATCATATGCACTTTAAGGTAATCGATGGTTAACTCGTTATCTCGCATAATCAGCCATTAAGGGCAAGGGGGAAAGAGATAAAGAGCGTGTGGATGTTGGTCTCCTTAAAAGAACGTAAATAAGAGCGTTTTGTAACTTATTTTTTTTGGAAAAGTTATTTTTTTTCATTTTTGTAATATTTTTACGTTTATTATTTTTTTTCATCATCATCATCATCATCATATCATCATCATCATCATCAAATCAAGCATCATCCTATCATCATTATCATCGTCATCATCAATCGTCTCATCATCACATCATCGTCATCAATCATCATCTGACGATGATATAATCACACCCAATCACTAGCGGAACCTGTTCTAAAATCACTGGTAATCCTATTGCTATTCATCCGTACCTTGATAACTGACTCATTATACACTGCATACAGGATTCATATCACCATAGTATAATAGATCGCTTTATTCCGTAAAGCTTATATAGGATTAAATCATCACCGCCCCCATCGTCCCTCGCTAGTATCGTGATAAGAGCATTGATTTATACTGCAGGTATCACAGGTTCGAATAACATCCATGGCTTTTTCAAAACATGTATTTCACTATTATTTTAGAGTATCATAGAAACATTACTAGTCCAGGGTTGGAAATACGAACCGTGTACAATACGTTAGGAACTAACATCGTTCCACTGTTACCTCTGTATCGCACTGTTGCAGTGTATCCCTTGAGTCATATATAACCGGTCCCTGCTGAATAGCATCACCATTTATAACAGGTTTTTGCTATATGCCTTGGGTCATAATCAATATAATCACAACACTTTAGCATTATCAATCGTCATTCTTCATTCTGCTTTCTACTACACTTTCACCTTTCCCCCTTCTCTTCTGTCACGCTACAATTGAGGACAATTGAAGCATGAATAGATCACCAAAGGCATGCACTCTGGTTATGATTGCTAACACCACGACGAAATAAAGCGAAGAGCAAGGCATACAGGAAAATAGTACGAAAGAATATGCAAGAGAGTTAGAAAGTTAAAGAAAGTAAGGGGAGAGAGAGAGTATAGGGGGTAGTGAATGAGTGCGGGGAGAAGAGATACGCGAGCGAGAGTGGTAGAAACAACATGGATAATGTCATTTACAATGAGTAAAAGGACCGATTGAAATTCACATTTCAACTATTTATAGTATTAGAAAATGTAAGGACTTTTCATTATCTTTTAGGATACTGTCTTTACTAAACCCAAAATTTCTTAGCGTTCAATTGATTCAATTGTGTTGACAGTTAGAAATAGAGTTGTCTGTGATTTGTTTACATAGTAGACCAGGGTGGTGAACATGCACTATATACAGGGTGTCCTCATATTTTTGTTTGCTCGTATCCACAAGTCATTGATGGCTTGTGGTGGTGGTGTTAGGATTTGATTCAGCAAGTGGTGCTATCCGTGGCCGCGTGTATCCATGATACGGACGCTCCTAACACATTGCCCCGCTATTTGGAGCTGGGGCGGATTGGGAAACATCAGGGTTTACACCCTACTCTTATTCGACACTGACTACGATGTCATGTAAACAGTTGTGGCCCTCTGTACATCGGACCGACGGCTTAACGTCCCCCTCCGAAGGACTGATGCTTTCCATGATCCCTTTGCCATTCCAAGTAACCATGGAGGCATACGTAATTCTGTATTTAATCATAGCTGGTAATACAGATCAAATTCCATAATTGTATGTACCCGAATAAAAAATCCCAGCAAAGTGCCACGACCCCACCGGGAATTCGAATACCCGGGATTTTGAATGTAAATTTGGCGCCAGAGGCAAGCACCCTAACCGCTAGGGCCACACGCTCTCCCACCAAATTATATAATATATAATATTATAGAGAATATATGTCTCATATAAATACGTTATATAAAGTGAATTACTAATACACACACACCAAACATACACAACACACAGGTGCGTTCTCTCTTTTTTGCTTATTAGTGGCTTTTTGAACTAGTTTGTTAGACAGACAAGTGTCTTAAACTGTCTGTCTGATGAGCTGTCTTTAATGGAATAAATTACAATACTGTATTATACCTTATTCCGTTAATAAGTAAATTTGGGTGACCGGGCTGTCTCTAAGACTAATAGATATTAATTAACTTGTGGGGACTTAGCATTTTTTAACACGTCCAACAAGGAAAAACGTTCCCATAATGCTTTAAAAACCTCCCCATAAGGAACTGTGTATCCGCACACACAACACAAGGACGTCAAAGGAATCGCGTCATTTTTAAGGATGAAAAGGACCTGTTTATTGGCTATCTTTGTACATGTTCGTGTTTTTTCGGTATATTTGGAGTATATCCCTTTTAATAACAAATCAACTCAGTCAACAAGTTATATCCCATAATTAGCTCGTCTACATCAAAACGTGGAACACTTTCTTAGTTTTTAAGTCTTACTTGTTTGTGCTACCAAAGATACAAGACGGTTTCGATTTTTTTAAAACAAAATGATTTACTTTTACAGCTATAATACCACATTTCATGTAATTGACATTTAAAAAGAGTAATTGAAGGGGCCGCTATCCCTAATATCAATTTTGTATCAAACTCAAAATGCAGACACTGCGTTCTCCCGTAGCGTGGACAGGCAATAAACGTTTCTTTTTAATTCCTGATTTTTATTTACTTAAAAGTGAACGATAAAAGTAACCTTTTGGAGGCTGAAATCTTTCTATTTTAATGAGATAATTATTTTTTTTAAATATTTCTCCACAAACTGCACATTATTGTGGCTTTAATGAACTGGTGTTAATTCCATTTGATCCTTTTGAAAAAAAGTAGTGAACGTTTTGATTAACTTCCCTCATAACTGTTGAATAGCACTGCCTTATCACATATTGCCAAATTTCCACAAAAGGAGATTCACTCAAATTGTAATTTTTTCACATGTACATATGTACCAAACGTTATTTCAAAATGTGTAACAGTTTACAACACCCTGTATAACATTAAATGAATGTGAATGACCTTCGAAAAGTGCCTGTTTGAGAAACCCGACGGAAACGCCAAACATTTTGAGCCCGATCTCATCGTAATTTCACCCGGTAAAGAACACCCTTCCAATTCTGGGAAGTTTTCCTTTTTATCTTTAGAATCGATTGTGAGAGCAATGGGTGCACATTTTCAATAAAACACAATAATAGTTCGCAACTATGTGCGCAATACCTTTTATTTGCATATACGGTAGTTTCTCGATTTTGCTATATTTCTTGAAAGCTGCAGTGAATGAATTTACTTTGAGAAATAACAAACGCTGATTTTGTTAGTGTTACAAAGGTTAATTTTTACGAACAGGCATTATTCGAGGCAGAGATCACATTGATTTAAATACAAATTTGACTTACAATGTGCTAGCATTCTCATTCCTAAAAGAGAAAAAAAGAATTTCAAGATTTATATTTTGAGTATAAAGTGAAAAATCATTCGCATTAAATCGAATTACTTGTGTCATATTTTCAAGAAAACATTTTATTCAAGCGACAGAATTTTCGATCTGTAGAGATTGCATCTCTGTATTGGAACTTGAGTGAATATCGAAACAGATATAATTATTTCAAAGAAATATATTGATGCTTGTTGGTTTTATTATCGTTGGGTTATTATTCTAAATGTCTGAAAACTAATGTGTCTATCAGCCTTCTTCTCATATGGAGTACGAAATACCATCATGTGCTATAGGTGAATTTGTAAATCATTTAAACTATAGTAGATTTCAAAATAAGTGAGAACTCATTAAAAGTTTTAGGTCTGTCCTTTCACCGTGAGAGGTAAAAGAAATTATTTTAATGGCCACAGTTAAAATTTATGGTACTCATACAATGTATAGTAATGTAGCTAGTAAATAATGTTGACATAAAATTGAAGTATCAAGATGAAAACACCAGCAATTATTTCATTAAACATTGTTAGTTCAAAATAACTTACCTTTGACACAGCAACATATCATTCCTTATCACAGCATTGGAGAAATAATGCATTCTTATATCAATGCACACATAACACAACTAAGCTTTTATTTGGCCATCACAAATGGGTCAACCTTGTATCAAGAGATTAGAGCAAAAGCGGATTTAACATCCGGGCAAACCATGGCATAAGTCATTCTATCATTAACAGACCATTGTAGAACTGAATGCATCAGTTTCCAATAAGCCGATTCTGTAGAGTAGCTTTGTACCATGGACACAATATGTTTGTAATTGCAACAAAGGCCTAGTCTCCGCATGGCCGGGGATCGAACCCTATATCAATATCCCCCTATCGAAATATGCATGGAGTCTCATTAAATTTGAAATTTTAAATGCTACGTTATAAAAATGATAAATATTCTGGTTTAGAAGAGTAATATGCGTTGTAGTTCATGTATTAACAGGTTACTGTTATTTTCACTATGTTATTGAAATGATCCACCAATTTCTTGGTATGAGCGTCGGAGGTTCAGGTGTATAGAAACCCCGACGTTTAGTAATGGACCCCTCAAATACACCCAACTGTGATGTATGCTTGTAGTTGAGCAGCTTTGGTATGTATCCGTTTCGGCATGGCACCATTAAAGCGAGATTACACAAACGGATGACTACATTTTTTTAATTGATCCTAGGCACTGTATCAAAACGAACAGTGATCAAAACGATAAACTACCAAAACGGCTTGTAAAATATGGAGCATGCGCTGTTATTAATCTTGTTATGTATCACTCTTATATGCGACGAATCCTACAGCAACTTCAACAGGTGTTCAAGTTTAGGCCGTGATCTATTGACATAATCACGAATTAAATTCCTTAAAATACCATTATCATCTAAAAAGTGTCAGATTGTAAAGTTTAAAATATCCATTATATCTTTAAAAAAAAAAATGTGTGCACTCGTGAAGTTAGGAATAATCCAACCAGGAATGGTTGCCCAAGTAAAGCCACCTATCAAAACCTTCTTTTCGTTTGGGTTGCCCTATTGAAGAATCGATCGCTTGACTCGGGTCATCTGGAGCCTTCCGTTTACCGCAGGAGAGGAGAGCAAGGGGATTTTTCTTCTATGAAGGGTAATGACCAATTTAGGCGAAGGTTGGCACCTCGTGCAAGTGTGGACGGAATCCAATAGGGGTAAATCCTTATAATGTTTGCCCTTTCCGCTGGGATTGCCATAAAAGTATGTTTGCTACTATCTCTTTTTATTTTATTATCGAGATAATAACAAACAAGATCATTACTTGATGCCTAATTTTTAAAATATGTTAGTGCTAAATATTTGTGTCTATCAGGATAGATGGCACAATTTGAGTCCATTTTAAAGAAATTGACGTAATATTAAGTTTGACCTTTGACAAGTGTCCTGTTAGGGTTAAGAGTTTTTGTTTTATATCTCCTAACCAGTACAAACTATACCTTTTTAGTTTCTTGTAATACTACGAAACACTCTGTTACTTTTTCACAGCATTCCCAAGCAGGAGACGTAAAAGGGGTTACGTGTCATAGGGGGCAAATTCCCGGCCTTTTTGAGGAAGAATTTCCCGGTTGGAGAACTGGTTTTGAGGCAGATTTTCTTGGTTGTAAGTAAAGATTTTCCCGGAGAGCAGGCAAAAAAGGGGCTGATTACAGTGAGTTTCAATTTGTTTTTTTGTTCCGGTCAAAGCTCTTTGGGGGTTCCCACCTCCCGCCCGCCTTTACGACCGCTACTGATTCCAAGCATATTCACCCATGTGCTATGAACTTACGCCTTCCTTGTCCATTAACCTTCATCGTCGTCATGTTCATAGAAGACAAATTCAATTGAGAAATGAGCCTCAGGCTCCAAGGGCAATTGCCTCCAGTAACCCAAACTAATAATAACATTTGAATCCCCTTGAAAACATGTATATTTAAGAGTCCATGCTGCATTTATTTGCAGTGTCTGGAGGAAACAATACCCAAACAGGAAGTGATTTGCTGATGTATGCCCGGATGCAGTAAGGCGTTTTCCTTGACTCTTACCATGATCATATTTGTTCAGTAATTTTTGGGTCATTTTGATGGAATACTTGTGAACAAACAGTATCTACATGATCTATAAACGTTTCGTAAAAGTAAAATTGGTAATTATGTGTACCTGAAAGTGTTTATTTGTTGTTTCAAAAGGTAAATTTACAGGTCATTTTATTGTAGAGAAAAGGGTCAAAGAGAGTGGGACAATAACAGCGGTGTGTATGTGTTGCATTGGACAAGTGTGCTGACCTCGGTGTCCGACTCCAGAGCTTGCGTCAATTGTCCTTATCCAGTTAGCAGAAGTCAATTACCGTATTAGTTTTAAATCCGATGCACAATTACCGCATTAGCCATATATCTGATTTACAGTGATTGGGCGGCAATGCACATAAATACTTTTGATGAGGACATCGCTCTCTCTCTCTCTCTCGTCTTACATGAAATACAGAAATCAACAACTTAGCTTGAACGGAACAAATACACTTCAAAAATCCCGGAAAGAAGTAAGTTCTCCAACATAAATCCATACTTCTTTATTTTAATATCATCGACAATTGTAATGAATACAGTGAATACAAGAAAAAGTAATAATTCGATCAATTACGGGGAGGTGACCATAGAATATCTCAAAAAAGCATTTATACCATGTAAAGTTAGAAAACTGCAAAAATCAGTTTAAGATCTTTGATACTTTACTTGATGGATGTTATATCAAAAGACGAGTAACTTTCTATAAAGCTTTAAGTGATTGAAATACACTTGATATTTTATTTACATTACATTTACATTTGGTGTTGGGAAACTTATATACTTCTTTGTATAACGCCAATCCAACTCTATACTCACGGGAAAAGTTCATTTCAATTTCTGAGGTTTTACAGACTGTCCCAATAAAAACTATACAATCAAACTAAAAATTATAAAAAATATAAACTGTGCATTTTTGCCAGATATTTTGACTTTATTTGTTAGACAAGATCCTAAGCTAAATCCTCGCTTTTATTCCATCCAATTTGATGGACCCTAAGCGGAGATATTGTCAGTTGAACACAAAGGATAAAATACCACTTGGGCAGTTTCACCTGAAGGTTCAAGAAACTAAAGGTATACGGCGTGTAGCATCATTGTGGGATTATTTCCATTTTCAAACAAAAGAATATTGTACAGATCAGAGTGAATGTATTATCATGCACTGAACTAATCAATATATTATTTTTCAGTGAAAGCACCAGAAACTATTATGTTGTGGGTGAAATGAGGGACTCACTCTCAGGTGGACAATAATCATGAAATGCATGGACATTTGGGGAATTTGACTGCTGAAACTAATGAAACAGTCTACAAGTCTGTTGAAGGACAAATGTGTGGACAATGCTCTAATATGGAGGAACAATTTACCCCTTCCCTATTCCCCACTGCCTCCAAGATGCCAGGGAGGAATATGATGAAGAAAGCAGTGTTCAACAAAGAGCAATAAAGGAAAGGATGGTTGTGTTCAAAGGTCTCAGGTTACTTTCAATAAGGGTGTTTTTATGGTTCTAAAACAATAAAAATCTACCTTCCTGCTGAAACCTAAGTAAGCTGATACAAAAGACTCTTTGGAATTGAATTTTCCAATGCTACATGTAAAGTATATAAAGTTATAAATTATGTTATATTACAAGAAACAGCACTTTATACCTACTTTTTATTTTAATTTTCAATAAAGAATCCCGTGAAGGTGATTTTCAATGGCAACTTTGTTGATATCAGGATAGCCGAAACTGGCCCAACAGGTTTTTCAACTGTCTCAGATAATTAGCCATAACTCCTGAACCAGACCCCAAAATTACACAACTAAAAAATCCCATGAAAGCTGGAATACTCCTAACAAGAATTAGTAAAACTCCAGTTGAGATGAACTTAAATTTTTGGCTAAAAAAATTAATCTTTCATTGTATAGTTTTTTTTTTGGGACAGTCTGTAGTTTCGTTTTCTTATATGGGTGTTTTTTCTTTGATTTACTCAAGTTTGGCATGTTTTGAATCTTGTGTAGATTTCGTCGTTTTGTAGGAAAGACCTACATTTGATCAGGAACTATAAAACACCATATGCCCAAACACAATAGTCTTTTTATAGCATATAGCGCGCTTAATAGAAATACTGTAGGCTTGCGTTTGTTTACTTTACCAACCTAACGGGGAGAGCACATGTATTATATAATCTCTACATAAATGTGAATGGCCTTGGAAATGCGCTTGTTTCGGAAACAAAGCGGAAGCGCTGAACATTTTGAACTCGACCTCATTGTAATATGGTCTAGTAAAGCACACCTCCATCTCGCCAGGGAAGTTCCTTTCGTAAATGCAAAGAATACCACAGAGCAGCCATAAGATTTCGAATGCGGCTGTAGGCGGCTTTAAATCGAGCGTCGGGTCAATATTCATCAGCTCTTTTCGGCGAAGGTTTTTCGCATCCACTGTCACTCTACCTACTATATAAGTGATTTTTCTTTCGCGAGGGTTTTATTTTCGTAAATTTATGGGAATAGAGATGAGAACGCAAATTTGGAGTCACGCAAGGAATGTATATACTTTGGCAACATATTACCATACATGACGGTTTGTTTATAGAACATCGGGGTAACACTGTTTATAGTGCGCGTCCGCAAGAATATCTTTACGGGGCCCTCAAAACAACAGCATATTAGCGACTCTCTCAATAAAATTATTGCAATGCGTCTATTTAACGCATGGCTATTTGCTACGATTGGGTCATTGGTCATTTTTCACCATGCCACGCGACGGAATTTAACTCTGTTATTACATTTTGAGATAATAAAAGGTTAACGTTTCCCTGTTAAAAATGAAATTCAATTTCAATCAAATTTCCATTTGATATCGCTATACGAGGAAATTTACATAGAGTCATGACAGCAAACACGATTAAGACCGTCCATAATTTTAGAAAATAATTTGTACGCGGATTTGGTTACATGTAATGCTTGAAAGAAGTTTGATCCGCGGAACTATCAGAAACAGATGTACCATGTCATCCTGTCAACCTTTGATTTTCGGTGTAATTCACAAATAAATAAATAAATAAATAAATAAATAAAAAAAGAAATTTGTTCTTAATAAATTAATCAAATATTGCAAATTCAACCGTGACAAATATCATTATCATAATAATCAATATGTAAGAACAAACGTTTGTAGCATAATTATTACAAATAAAAACAAACACTTCAACTAATATATAGCTCTAGTATAATTTCGTTTTCAGTTTATTCTTTTTGTCATGATCGAAGGACGGGATTTCTTCGATGTGAATAAATGTATAAGAGGGACCCTTATGTTAATAATAATTAAGATGAACACAATTGTTACTAGGTAAGTACAATTACGTTACTCTTGAACACAAAACCCGCATTGTTTAGATTTGTTCATTTTATAGGGATCGGTTCCATATGAAGAACTGAACTGAAATTGGACTGTTTGGAGTGACTGCAAGATTATTGTCAGATAAGATCTCAAATGTTTTTTCAAACAATTGTGGTTCTTAGACTCAATGTAAGCTAAATACTACAAGACTGAATAGATTGTCTGTGATTTCATGCTAAATTCATTGGCAGATGTAAAATAGTTACAATAAGATTTCGCGATCATTCTGTTTGGATTTGACAGAATATTTAACATTGCTTTGTGTAGGAAAACACATTGTTAGAAATTTGAACTATGTGGGCGTTTAAGATATGGTAGTCTTCACAGTCCAGTCGTTTGAAAAAAAAAATAATGAAGACCGTTGTGTTAGTCCGCAAGGATTTGTATTCTGTGTACGGAGATAACGGAAGGCTGTTGTCGAAATAGCATTGTTTTCCATTTTCGGACTTATGCGCCGTGTCTGAATACGTTTGAGGTACTTGTCGGATCAGCGATGAGTTGGGCTAGCGCCGTTCCCCCTTTTCTTACAAAGAAATATATTCAGATGTAGGCAGCCTCAATAATGAATTGTAATTTAGCTTCTAATTCCACTCCTTTTCAGAGCTAATTCTCACTTTACAGAATGAACATCACCCCAATCTTTCAAGGGAATGGCATTTCAATGTTTTTGGAGTGATCACTGTAGTTACTGAATGATTGAAACGATTGATCACTTTAGTCAATGTAATGTTACTATTTCACATTCAGAGAGTAAGCGCAGTAATGCAGGTAGATTGCGTCGCATCGAATTTCCGTCACGTGGTGGCGTGTTCCAGGAAAGAACAAGATCGAAGACATGATATTATAATAGAGTTTGAAGACCCCTCGTCTATGTTCATTGCATTGCACCTCTCTTTCGATTCCATGTACATGACCATGACACACAAAACTGTTAAAGATTCTTTTAAACTTTGACTCACATATAAGAAATTCACTCGCTTGAATATCTACGCCCGATGAAAGGTTTTAAGAATAATTTCATTAAAGAATTATAGTGTTTATCTGAGACTTTCTTAAAGGAAAAAAGAAAGAAAAGAAAACACAGGTTGCCGCCCTGTATCAGGTATGATTGCAACAGCAACATCTTGAATCCGTTTTCTCTAAGGATATGTACATGGCGCAAAGTACGTACAGATATATTACTAAAGAAAATAGGTGTCAAGCTATATTAGAATGAACCTACAAATGGCGTTAAACTGACAGAGATCCCAAACGGATTTATGGCCACTTTAAATGTGATTTATTAAGGGTATTATCATCTTCTGTTTGAGCAATATTACACTACGGATATTATACAACGTTAATACAAAAGATACCTACCATACGCGTGTCTACGAACGAAGCAAGAGTTAGCCTCGGCGTACGAAATGCTGTATGTAGAATCTACCTTAGCAGAGTAAAGGTATCTTAGGAGTATAGTTCTAGACGAAGAGGGCCAGACAAGGTGCCACACAGACACGCTGTCATCTTTGTTTAATGAATTCAATTACGTGTAGACTCACAAGTATTCTCTATGTCGTTGTAAACGACCAGCGAGGGTTTTCTGTATTTTATAGGCAAGGTGAGCTAAACGTCATCTTTGTAGAATGTAAAACTGTATATAATATCAATTATATTTTAAAAATGTCATACTAACAGTCATCATAGGCGAATTTTCTATCATGTAGAGGCAGCAGTATTTATCGAAAGCATAAGCGTTGTTTTAAGCGATGTGTTCCAGGCTTCTATCGGGCCCAAATGAGTGTTAGATGAGTGAAGAGAGGCCCTACTGACATTCGAGTTGGGGTTGATGCCTAATAGTTTGCCCCCGGTTAGAATGTACGTTATAGGAGAGAACCAAAATGGCTGCCATATAGGAGAATCGCAGCCCGGCTTACCGCGCTCATGCGCTTATTCTTTTCCGAGAGTCTCAAAGCATTTTTATGCTTTCTAATGAACCGATAAAATGTGTAGTTCTTTTGGTTATTCAAAAATATATTCAAGACACGCGAAGAGACAAAAAAGTGACCCTCACAAACCGCTTAAAACCTAAACTTTTGCACCACCAACTGTCATGATTTCGAGTTTTAGTAGTTCGCGCTTTGACTTGAAAAGAAGGGGCGATAAATAAATATTACAGACCCTGTGACGTCCACAATGTACGATCTGGAAAGATAATATACGTGTGATACACGCTAATTCTGTGACGTCACATCATTGCTGAAGAGTGCATTTCAACATGTGCTTCAGTGTGCTTTAAATGATGTTTTGTTTCTCTTGTAATGAAGGGAAGGTCATTAATGTCCCATGACCATGTTGACGCTACATAACAAACATGTGTAATGTTGAAATATAGACTTCATCAGGAGTGACCTTGACTTCACGAAAGCTCTTTTCATCAAATTACGTCTATAGTTACGGTATATAAGGCGTACTTTTCATAGTTTGAAAACTCAGTTTAATTCCTTTAATGTTTAGGTCTTATCTCTTGTACCTTTCAACCCGGATAGAATCTTTAGAAGTTATAACATAAATCCAGTGGATGCATTAACCATTAACTCAAATTAAGTTTTCCGTTGACATAATGAAGAAATGCATAACGTCGCTGGCAGAAAAAATCATATGCATTTGGCCTCTACTTCAAAACTTCAAACTAAAAGTGTCAATGAGAAGAAAACCTCGTATATGGCAATTCATGTGGACATTTACAGCAGACAATAAAATGAAGATTGGTTGAAATATCCATTTTTCTGAACCACAAGGAGAAACCTTTTTGTAGTTTTAATGATGGCAGAGTGCAAAAAATCTTTTTGAAATTGACTACTGTTTGATTCGGTGTGATTTCTGCCTCAAATTTAGGTGAGCAAAATATTCAACAATCTGCCGGTATGCGTGGAGAATAAACCACTCCAGATCAACTTTCATCTGTGAGGGCAGGGCCCTGTTATTTAGCTCGAATTTAAAGGTTTTTAGGTATTATTACCTCTCCGATTTAGACTCGGTATTGTTTTTTCTCATGACGTACAAGATACCTATCCTCATTCACAAATAAGTAATCTTTAGCTTTTATAGTGCGTGTTCAATTAACTTTGGCCGTACTTATCATCATTTATTCAAAAGGAGAAAGACGAACAAAAATCATGTGAAAGAAAAGTTGCTGACAAGCTTTGGACCTAACACTTTTGTGCTGAAACCAAAAATCTGTAACTTATTGTTTAACTTCATTTCTATTCAATTTACCGTGTTTTCAGAAGAAAACTTATTGTCAACGACCTATATTATAGTGAAACGGGTTTAGTTATTGTGAAAGAGGACGGGTATTTTGTTGCTCAACCCAATCGTTAAAGCGCTAGCACCTAATTTTTTTCAACTACTGCGTGGCAATCTAAGCAATGGCTCCGCATACCGGGTTGATTGTTGAATATCGTTAGCTCCATTGTTTGCTGAAGTCTACGTGATCCAATGGTCATTGATATTAGGGAAAGGAAAAAAGAGAGGTGACATTGTATTCCTTTAAAAACAATTGCCATTTTATTTGCGTTATCAGACGGTTATATTCATTTACTATGAATTTACACTTGGATTTTGCCCTAGCCCCCACCCATATGGGACAACAAATTTTTGTCATCTTAGGTTTTAGGTCACATCCCAGGGTCCGTAGTCAACTTGTGCAGGAAGTGAAGGAAAGGGGTATCGCGAATGCAGGCAACACTAGTGGTTCGAGAACAGCCTTATTTATATATCCTATATATTTATATATCCTGTAGGTTTGGCTAGAATGTTTATCGTTTCTGCGTTCTTTGACATCTTCAATTTGCCACTTCCGATAAAATTGTCTTTGATCTTCTTTTTTTTTTTCTTCTGGATTTTAATCCGAACCTTGTAATAAAAGATGACGCAATATTTCAAGATGTTTTGTATTTACTAGGCAAATACACAAGCGTAAGTTGGCGTTTTTTATGGCGATTATTTGATATGTGCACCAATGAATTTTAAACAGTTAATTGAACCTAGCTTTAACCTGATGTACTTAAGCAAGAACATCTTGCACATTAAAATTTTCAACCCTTCATCTTTTTAACCTTGGTAGATTCTCTATAGTTTATGACCGTTTGAGAAGTCATCACAAACACACTGACCTAAGTCTAGGCTTGTTTGTACTCCTTTTGTATGCGGATTCCATTATAAAAATGCATAATTTTGAAATTTGTGAAAAAAGTCTGATCTCAGAGTTACGATAATCGCCTGCAGGACAGGACTGATTGATTAAAATGTAATAAATGGAAACAGTAATAACAAACAATTATTTGCTCTACTTTTCCTAGACATACAGTATTAGGTGAATCTAGACATTACTCTCATTTACAGGACAAAGTGACCGACAAGGTCACACCAGAACACACACAAACACGCGCCTTCTCGAAGTGTGTAATGAAGTCCTATTCGACAGCGAAAGACATCAAGTTCTAATTTGGCACAAAACACCGTTGTCTTTTGGTGGCTCTTAGTGTTCAACTATAAAGCAGGTGTTTTTAGCTATGTCCCCGGGACAATTTCCAGATAGCACGACTTGATGCGAAACATAATTACGAGACTTGGATAAATTAGCGCCTTGTGTGTGTGTCTAGATACCCGGGGACAAGTAAATTATTTATGGCCAGCTCTTTTATGTTAAGGATGATGTTGTGGATTTAATTCTAATCTGTATCAGAGATAGGAAAATTGATTCATTGCCAAATTGTGTTTAGACACGTTCAAGTTAATGGTAACATTAGAAAAAAATGTGTAAATAATAATCAGATTAAGGCATTTTTTGTAATAAGCAGTTTTAAAGGCTTCAAAGTGTGTATATGATTTAACTACATTTTAAATAATGCACATCATCATGATCATGGTGACACTAGAAATGTCTCGGTCCTTTTGGATTTTTTTTAAATGAAGGGTCTAGAATTATTGTGAAGTGTAAATAACTGATCAATAACTGATCTTTACAAGCCCCCTTTTTGAAGATTTCAATCGGGATTACAATTAAAATGACATCAACTGCTTTAAACATGAAATAAAGCAAGAGTGTTAAAATTCTGGTAGATCCAAGCAATTCGATTGACTATTTCATTTTTTTCCTATGTAATTCATTGAAACTTCTATAGTCCCGTAGGCCCATGCGACCCTGCACACGAGTCTGTACAAAATATTTTGATGGTTTCAAGGCAACATTGGCCTACTGATTGCAGATCTTGATGATCCAACTTTGGCATCCTTGAGTATTTTGAGATATGGGGACCGGTGGGAGGTAAATTAACAGGAGTGAAATTTCGCACAGGATTACAAGGTGTATAGTCATGTTCATATGGACCTATGGATTTTAAAAGGTATAGTCTGCTATATCTATACTTACCTCTTGTGTTTGCACGGTAGGTTAAAAACTGTTCAAGGTCATCATGTGAGTAAATATTTCTAACGAACCGATTTGTTTCAAATTGATTTCAAATTGTTCGTAAGGACATGTTACAACTGCAGGAAACATACATTTCATCTGTGTTAATCAACTTAAAGGTATTTAGAGGCTAGAGTGTTTATCCCCATAGACCATGAGGGCCCCTATCAGTATTTCCCCCACAAATATATCCCAAATGTTAAGCAAAATATGTCACATTTATTTTACATTACTATCCAACAGCGTGGAATTTGAGCCCGTTTTGAGAAGGATCTGTGCATTCTAAAACTTTTACGCCAGGATGACCTTCAACCATTTTAAACCTACAGTATTGCAAGTAATTGTCCTATATTTAACAAACGATGCTTCTTTAAATCTTTAGGACCAGATGAACCTGTCTATAAAACGTTTTAATTCTGTATGAAACATTTACAAATTTACCCCTCTTAATATACCCCTTCCCTATCTAAAATGCTCAAGGATGACAAAGTTGCATCATCAAGATTTGGAATCAGCAGATCATGTAACCTAGAAACCATCCAAACATTTTGTACGACCTCTTGTTAAGGTCCCTACTATGCAGGTTCTAATATGATCTACCGCTGGACTATTAATCAAATCACAAAGAATTCAATGGTGTGTAAAACCAGTTAGAATGTGGCCCAAATTTAATTTAAACGGTATCATTTAATGTAGAATAACATATTTAGACACCATCAACGTCAAGTATTTTGTATAGAACGCCGTTTCTGTAGAAATGTTGGCTGTTTGTGTTCTATTAGGTATAGTTAAACGTAACACCAAACGCTGTAGAAATACGAAGTCATGGAAATGACGGCTGTTTCAACGCCATTTGTATATTAACCTCTTTGTCTCTACGTATCATATGATGCGACATGGGGACCGACGGGATTACAGTCGTCATGACAGGCTTGTTGTGGTCTCTTAAATTTGTGTATGTATTGCTATATCGTTGTCTATGCGACGTTGTGGGGATTGATTCCCACGGTATCATATTATCATAAGCCAAAAACACCAGGGGGTATTTTATAAAATACATTTAGTGAAGAACTGTGCCAAGTGAATTAAGATTTTACTAGCTCGTAGTGATGCACTCGATTGTACCTCTGATATACTGGATCTATTTTTTAAAGTTCAAATTCAGAAGACAATGTTCTATTAAAAAGTAGAACATCAAAATAAGCGCTTGAATTAGTACACCTCGAGGGATACGAAATATATACAGTTTCACTTTTTATCCATACCTCGCCCTAATGTTAACACGATTAAGACGAGCATTTGTCGTTGAAACCCAAGTATAACATCACAAAATCAATCCTGAGATAACATAGAATACCAGTATCAGAGGAATACAAATTGACTAGTTGAGATTTATATAATTTTATAAGTCTATTTTAAAGGGCCATTTGTCTCAACGTGTTACTTTAATCCTTTCAACCATAGAACGTTTCGCGTAGAGCACGTGTGGCGTAACGGATAAAACGCAGGACCCATGATCATAAAACCATTGTAAATCGTGAGTTCGAGCATCGCTGCAGCCAGGTTTGTGCCCTGTCCTGTTTGTGTCCCTGGGCAAGACACTCAAACTCAATTACCTCGTCGACCCAAGCGAAATCTGGGGAGCTGTTATAGGGAATGTTCCAATCTACGCGCTGATATTGATGTGCGCTTCGCCAGCTGCGGACTTAGATAAAGCGAATGATTATGACGATTCCTGATGGCATCGTAATACTAGACACAGCACTGGGAAAAAAAAGCGCTATGCAAATTTCGGTATTATTATTATTATTAGGTTATCAGACTGGGTTTTGGGATGGCCATCCCAAACCACTGACTAGGCTTGTTTGGATTAATTTGATTATATTTTTCATATATTTTGTCCAAAATATGGCCATAAAACCACCTACCTTTGAAACTGTTTTTTGAAAAACAAGCAAAACAAACAGACAAACGAACAACAAGAACAGCAACAACAACAACAACAGCAAGACATTCATCTAGCTCTGAGCATTTGGTACGAAAGGAAAAATCAGAAACTCAGTTTTTTTTTTTTTAAATTTGGAAATAAGACTTTTCAATGGTGGATATTTATGTTCATCTATAAACAAAATGGAAGTTGTATAAAATTACGAAATGCACATTTAAGAACAAAGGTAAAAGCTTTCTTTGATTCAAATAAAAATTATCAAGATAAAAACAGTGCTTAAAAATAACACTCCATTTCCTACTCTAGAATTCCTACCTTGTTGTGGATAGAGAAATGTCTTAACAGTGAAACCAAAGGTGATTTTAGTTTGCTTATATTTCAATATAAAAACATAGGCTGAATTTAATATTTTGCTCAAATAGAAAATTAAAAATTTTACAATTTTTGTACCAAAGAAATATTTCTCAGCTTAATCCTTTCAGTTCAAAATTCAGGGTTTTCATTTTTTTAG